>CAEGAF010164652.1:0-37171 GCA_903067075.1 Micropoecilia bifurca | reverse complement strand
ATTTTTCATTAAGACATTAAATCCTTGTGTGGTCTCCTTTAATGTTACCCCATCAAACGAGCCTGGTGGACGTAACACAAGTAACAAAGAGTAAACCCTACAAATATAGTACAAATATAGTTCTCATTTCCACAACCTTTTCCATAAAGTCCAAGTAAGTTCTTTATAGACTTATTTTTTTCATTATAAAATAAAAACACACAGGTGTGTTAAGATGAAAAAGTTACCCAATATCTCTAAACCTTTGCCGTCCCTCCAGTCATACGGGTCTCCCTTCAACACTACACAGAATATTTCTCTTTTTTTTAATTTTATTTTATTTTAGTTACACTCATTTTCCTCCGCTACAGAGAAATTTATTTCTAGACCTAATCAAAATCTTCTTAGCATTAAGTCTAAAATGCTCAACTTTGATCGACAGGGCAATCCCAATGTCTCACATTAACTGAACATTTTTTGGAGTCACAGGTATAGAAATCAGGCAGAATCCGTAATGTAAAATTCTAAGTGTTTTTCAGAATCCAATCATTTTTCTCCCCCCCCCCACACAACCGCTGTCCGATGCGTCGTTTCCCTTTTTAAGCATGTTATTTCAGATCAGCTTTCCATGGATGATTCACTTTTCAAGATATCCAAGAGCAAAAGTGTAATCACTGAGCCAAAGGGGGAGCATTTGATTTTTTTGTCTCCTGGTTAATTAAACAAATTTAACACAACCTCTGCTCCAGCGAGGCTTAATTAAGTGAAGTGGGTGGTTAAACAGTTGCTTTGGTGTGACAAACTCAGAACACATATTTATTGCTGCTTTAGTCTTACTTCTTCAACACAGCGGGGAATAAAATTGGCTTAAGTTATTGAAGTCCTTCTTCTAATTTGCATTTTCCATCCTGTAAAATTCTGCTTTGGCCATTTTAAACACGAAGGGAGAACATATTCAGCGGAAAAAAATAAATACTTGACAATTTTTTGCAGATTTACCCATCATTTCTATCCCACCCTTAACTTTTTTCTTTCTTATCAAGAAGCGGAAATTGATTTTTCGCCTCTTTCTAGATCCTTTTCCAACTATTCCATTTTTGTGTCCTCTCATCTCGTACTGTCCTTGCGTTATGTGTTGTCTCCCTAGGCTTGTATGTCCAGGAGTGTGTTTGTGAATGTAAAAAAGGGTGATTTGTGTTATACCGGTGAGATGACATGGTAAACAACCCTCACCTATCTGTCTGTCTGTCTGTTTTCCTGCAATGACTCAGAGTCACTCACTCAGCTCTACACAATCAGTCAGCCTGCAAGTCAGTGAATTATCCACAGCTACTAATGGTCCTTCCTCAATCTCGCTCTCATTGTTTCCACAGAGACACACACGCATACACACACACACACACACACACACACACAGAGCAGCCATCCTCTGTGTAATTTAAATGACTGTCAGGTCAGTGGCGAGAGCAGCACCTTGCCACGTTAAAAATGCCAGGCGGCTGCCATCGTCACCGCCAACAAGCTGCCCAAACTGTCACACACTCACACACACGTGGACACGCACACACACACGCGGAGCTGTCAGCCACCGGTCACAATGCATTTACTTAGTGACAGAATTCTAATTAGTGGTCTGGCTGGTGTCACCTGACTTGTTGAGAGAGAGAAAGAGCAGCATTTGAATGGTGGGAAAGAGGGGTTTTTTTTGTGTGTGTGGAGGATTGGAAAACGTGGACAAGGGAGATTGAAGGAAGAGTTTGGGAAGAGGCAAAGTCGAAGAAAGAGACTGAGTGAGGCAGACCTCTGGAGTGGCAGACGACGTGGAAAAAAAAGACAGGAAAGGAGAGTAGAAAGTGAAAATACAGCAGGAGAATTGAGCAACTTTCTCCGTTTTGGCCGCGCTTTTTTTTTGCGCGTGGAACGCATCAAAATTCCACCCACAAGTAACTAAAGCAATCCCAGCCCCTCCTAAATGCCCACATACCTAATTGCCACATCCATGAGAGCGCTCGAGTTTAACCCCCACAGAACCGCTGACACGACTGCGCTCTTCACTTTGACACGCCATCACCAGAAAACAAGAAGGGAGGAGGATGAGGGAAAGATGGGATTCCGATGAGAGAAAACACAAAAATAGACGTGTTGCAGCCTGGACGAACATTTGGTACAAAACAACTCTATTGCCTCGATGTTACGCCACTCGGAATGGAAGAAAAACGAATTTGAGGCGTTTGGGTGCATTTTGTACGTCAGATGTTTTTGTGCCCATCGCCTTGCCATGTATGATGAAGTGTTGAAAAATATGCTTTGTGCAGAGGTAAATGTGAAGAAATCACATGATATTTTGCGACGCATTAACACCTTTGTGGATCACATGTTGGTTTTGGCACGTTCTCTGAGCGAATAGTGTGTATTTTGGAATTAGCGGCATAAAATTCACTGCTCCACTGTCTCAGAACTGTTTATGGATTCATTTAATGTCTGGGAATTACATTTTAATGCCTTGTTTATTGTTCCCAAATGCTCTGACAAATATTGTGTGAATTAACCCAAAAAAAGACAATGTCATCAGATTTTAGCATCCAACATCCTGAGGTGAGTGAAGTTTAGCGTTATAACCAGAGTATTGGGAAACTGCTCTATGATATTGGGTTATTAATGGTAAAATGCTTCTGAAATGTTTGAGAAACACTCATGTAAATGCTTCAGCTCTGCCACACATATAAGCCAACTGGGAGCTTTTAACTTCTTGTCAAGGAAAACAATGCTTCTTCCTACGCTGCCATCATTTTTCTACCTGTAATATATGTTGTCACACTTGTTTGGTTTTCTTTCCAAGTGTGACACAGTAGTAAAAGCATGTTTTCCATAGGACAGCGTGCATCCGAATGTGAAAAAACAAGGCAGATTATTTGAAATATCAAACCCCATCAAGTCTGAGTCGCTCTTCTTGCCATCTCATTTTCTATACTCCGTGTATTAAGTTGAAAACTGTAAAGTTTAGTGTTATGGTGTGTTTCTATTATCCAGACATTTTCCGTTAATTTTTAATCCATACGGAAGATCAAGTGACCATCTTTGGATGCATGTCCAATATGTTCCTATGTGGCAGAATAATAATTAGAGAGAAGGCTGAGTTGCCTTCAGTTGGGGCCACTCGAAACGTGCAGCATGCTGGGCTGAGTGAAGATAGAAACCCGCACAGAGTAGCATGATATTAAATAACATCGTCAAAATTTCTTGATGTGGAATTGTTTTATACATCACAACATACAAGAGGATTTACAGTTTACCTAACACAGCGGAGTGTCCTACGATTTAGTCAGGTGCCATCGTTAAATTCGATTATGCGTCAAAGGCACCTCCAAACAGGTTGGTTTTTAGTCTAGATTTAAAGGCACTCAGTGTTTCAGCAGTTTTGCAGTCTTCTGGAAGTTTCTTTTAATATATTAAAGAGCTTATTTGCATCTTTGTCTTGGGGCTTATCAACATGGATGTACAAATCACTTGACAATCTATTAAACAGTCATAATCAAATGCACATATGAGAGATTAAAGCTCATTAAAGTCAGTAAGGAAATTTCCCACGTATGTTGGAGTTTTTTTTTATAAAGTTTGTGTCCGAGTTCGTTTGTGGCCTTTTACCTCAATTCCCAGACATTCAAAAGAGGTGAAAGATCAAAGGCCAAATAGATTTTACTATAATCTGTGATAATCTTAAATATTGAAGCCACGCCTCCTCCTTTTTTATGTTTTCTATTCTCACTCAAAAAAATTGTAATTAGGAGGCACTAATCTGAGTAGTACGGATGTTTCAAACAGTACTTTGAATACGAGTGTCACATTTTGGGAAATGCAACGTTGGACCTTCGTCTTGTGAAACCCAGCTCTCCCTGGGAATTCAGCTGTTTCTTACCCTCCCTCTCCTCCACACACCAACCCTTGTCTCGACCCGTCATGATTTCTGAAACTCCCTGCTTTCATGATGTGCCGACTCCATTTCAGTACATAATTTCGCCACTCTCCCACTTCACCCGCTGACATCCTGCCGCTCTTCAGCCTAGGCCTCGAGAGGCTTCGGATTTCTTTGGCTCCTGCTCGAGAATCTCTGAGCAGATTTACAGAGCAGATCGCCCCGCATCCAGGGGGGGAGGGGGGTGGTGATGTGTGTTTGGGGGCGATCAGCTTTGTCCCTCGCCATTTGAAAGAAACTGAAAGTTTTTGTCCAGTTTAAAACGACGGAGCCCACTTGCATTGTACTTTCCCCCGCCCTTGAGGAGTTCATCCAGGCCCCATTACTGCGGAACAAGAGCAGGTTGTGGGGTTAGCTCTGACCTCATAGGACTGCGGGGCTGGGAGTACGGGAGGAACAGAGGACACGGTGAGCTCTGGGAGGAGAGCCCTTCATGGGGTCAGGAAGCAGAGAGCTTCTCCTCAGTCCTACACTTCACTCTGGTCCTATTAACAGGCATTGTGAAGAGGCACTTTATTAATTTTTTTCTCTGTTCTGCATTTTCCCCCCCCTCTGTCTACCTGTTTGCATACAGTCTGGGTGGCTGTATGCACCAACTAATCATATCCTATGTAAAGAGCACTTTAAGGGTCAAGCAGGGAGGGGAGTGGCCCCCTCTTGTTTATAACCAACTTCGACACATTTTCACACCTCCACAGGTTCCTCCCTGCCCTCGTCCTACGATTTAGTCAGGTGGCCAAAACAGTTGAACAAATCTAACAGGAGCTATGGATCAGAATGTTTTGGGGGTTTTTTTGGCAAAAATTAAGTGGAGAAATGATTATTTTTCAGGCAGTTTATATCTAACAAATACATATTTTTTTCCTGCCACTAATTCCTAAATACATTTAAAAATAAATAAATAAAAGTGCCTAAATTACCACGAGGCAGTCGTGACCATTCGGAGCTTTTCAAATTTTGTAAATGTCCTTCTGTTCATTTGAGTCATATTTCTGCAGTAGGAAAGGAAATCCATATCAGTCCCACCAAGATTTTTATTTTTTTTCAACAGCTGCCACTGTCCTTGAAGCTTTCTAAATTTTGTGAAAATATAACTACAAATTACCTCGTTTTTTTTTCTTTCGACTAAATAGTACATATACATGAGTGGTCCCCAAACTACGGCCCGCGGGCCGGATCCGGCCCGCCTCCACATTTGGTCCAGCTCTCTGAACAATAACAGAGTATTCAGATTTTTTTTTTCATAAGCCATATTTTCCGGACTATAAGCCGTTTATATGTGGATTTTTCTTCAACCATCAGGGGGCTCAGCAGGAAGTGAATTGTTGGAAGTCAAAATTGGACATAAAAGAAGAAAGCGCCCATTAAAAGAGAATTAGGTTTTAATAGGTTATTGAAATTTGAGAATGTTGTTGATCAGTTAAATAGCATTAAGGGGAAAAAGAAGATTCTTAGGTTTTTTTTAATAATACTGGGATCATTATGAGAATTTGAGGTATAGATATTAGGATCCAGTAGATGGTAGTAGTGCAACAATAACAGATGTAAGCTGCTGTTGAAATCTAAAGCAGAAGAAGAAGAAGAAGAAGAAGAAGAAGAAGGTGCCCATTTTCATTTAGCACATGCTAGTAGCAACACGAAGGATGAGCACTTTTACTGTTACAGTTACCGTTTGGAAACTCCCGTAATCAGTTCAGTTAAATCTTTTTCAACCGTAATAAATGTGATATTCAATTGACCTGTTATGACTCAAATTTTGGGTGTCCATGTTTACTGGTTTATAAAAAACAAAAAACTTTGGAACCCATGGAGGGTTGTTTGGTTATCATTTATTTCATTAATAGTGTTATTTATTTCCTGACCTTTGTTCTGTGAAGAACCCAGGGAATGTTATTTGATTGTGCTTTCTGGAAAACAATACATTTTTACATTTAGGCACTTCTGCAATTGTCACACTTTTTCTGTTACAAACTGACTCCGCCCCCCACCAGAGAAGGGAAAAGTTATGTGGCCCTCAGGAAAAAGTTTGGGGACCTCTGAAATACATGATTGTAAAAATGTTGCAGAATGTGTGTTAACGATGCCTTTCCCAATTATGTTCTTGTTTGCATCGATCTATCTGCGTTGACATTTTGTAACTGCAACGTGACAAAATATGAAAAGTGTAAGACTGTAATTGACTCAGTGCAGTGTAATCCACAGCTCCTGTCAAACAATAAGCATGTGTTCAGAATGCTGTTTGGTTTTTCTATTTTGCTTTATAGTTGAGAAAAAGATAGTTACAAAACTGTGAGAACCTATATTGGATTGAACATTAGGTCGACTTCACTCCGATCACATTGTCTAGTCAAAATCATATCCTACTAAACTAGTTATCTGTGTGTAAGCATTTCCAGCTGATAACATGCAGTCATCAGCAAATGCCAGCAGTACAAAATAGAAATGAACAGTTTTGACCTTTGAAATGACAAACTTTGAATTTTCAGTTCCTTATGCAATAACAGCACAAGTCTTCAGGAGTGTGTTGGAATTCAAAAATTAAAAAATACAAACTGATACCAAAACGTGAATACAAGTTTCAAAAATGTACATATAAGCATCTGTTATCCTTGAGGTAAAAAAAACTCAACGGAACAAGTCGGGATAAAACACACTTATCTCCCTTCGTGCCTCGTAATCCGCCCTTCTGTCCTCAGACATGCGAAAGGTACCGTATTTTCCGCACTATAGGGCATACCGGACAATCCCAGCATGCACCGCGCACTTCTTCTTCTACGGGGGAAAATGAAGTCAGCGGCTGCTTACCATAGTTGCTAGACCTGTTGTGGCTCAATATTGGTCCATATATAAGGCACACAGGATTATAAGGCGCACTGTCGACTTTTGAGGAAATTGAAGGTTTTTAAGTGCGCCTTATAGTGCGGAAAATACAGTAATCATTCAATCTAGTTTTACTTTCCACATATCAGAAACCTTCCCCTCGATTCCCCTTTTCTCCTCCACATCCTGTCCAATCGCCCGCTCGCCTCTGTTCTCGCTGACGGATATGCCCTTAAGCTCGTTCGCCGACTGCGGCCGTCTGTGCCTGTAAGTGTGAAGGTGCGTAACTGTCTGTACTTATGACATACTGGGAATGCCATAACATCACCGAGGGTCAAGGGTCAGCTAAGTTAGCCCCTTGAATGACACATACGGTGTTAAAATTACCCCTGTGACCTATAATGCGCTTCAAAGACAGAAAGAGAGAGAGAGAAGACCGGAGGGGAACAAAGCAGAACGAGGAAGAAATTATTGTGCAAGTTGTGCAAGAAATATTAACCATAACCCTAATGAGATTTATGAATGTGAAGAACGGAAAGGGAGGAAATGTGATGCCTTCGCTCCAGTTTTGTCATTTAAACCAATTCTGCTATCAGAGCCTAACAAAGCAGATTTTAACTCGATTGTTCGTCAGCCTCTATCTGGTGTTTTTCTGATTGAGACCAGGTTTCACTGTCCGGTCACTAACAGCAAGTTGACCAGATCCTGAAGTAGCAAGCAGCAAAAGATGTCACACTCCTATCACTATGTTATCTGAGTTACTTCATGCCAGATGTAATTGGAAAGACACCATTAAAAAAATGTTGCACCTTTAATCAAATCCGTCCTCTGAATAATTTCTAATGTATCTTGTGAATAAAAAATTTTCTTTTCTTTTTACAACATTGAACGGATTCTCGCTCAGCAGTGGTTTTCACTGCTTTGTTGACATCCACTGGAGCTTTTAACGCTGCTGAGTCATGAATGTTGACCTTAACTGAGAAACATTACATCTACACTGCTTCTGGTTTTATGCGACCTCTTGAACCAGTTGCTTAGAAGCTCCTGATAAAGTTTAATGTTTTCTCAATTTGTGGATAAAAAGACTTTTGCTGGCTCACCAGAGCCCCAGACTCTTTAAAACCAAAAAATCTTTTTCTAGCCCTTTTCAACCTGCCTGATGTCAACGACTCAGAACATTTTCTAATCAGTTCTCGAGTTCCCTTAGATCACTGCTTAAAGGGTTGCATTTTAAGATGTTTCAGTCTGTTTTATGTTGAAATAAGACTGAAACAGGATGATTTTACAGGTCAGGAAGTAATCAAGGCCAGTTTGGGGCTGGTGATAATCACAGTCAATCCATGACTAAACAACATTTGAAATGCTGAAGTCGGTGCTCTCGACAGGCATTACAATTTAAAAGATCCTTTTAGCTAAAGTTTGCTCATGACATTTGGTAGATATGCTAGCCTACATTCCTACTAACAATCTACTGTCTAGATTGACTAAATCTAGACAGAAATGATGACAAAAGTCACATTTTAACCAAACATCAGCAAGTTGAATTGTTTTACTAAATAGCATTGGTGGGCAATGAACATAAATTAGCAGTTGAGTGATATTTTTAGTTTTTTTGTTGTTTAGTAAGAACTACAAACGCAACATTTTTTTTGATTCTCCAAGTCTCCATGCCCCAGAAGTGACCGAATATTTGTGAGAAACTCTCAATAGCTAAAGTATGAGAAAGTAACCAAAACATGCATTACCAGAAGACTTTCTACTTCGACTTTTATGAACTGTAACAACTGTGGTCAATCTAATTAACAGATTTCCTCACAAAAGCAGTGCTTTCAACATATATATTCCCAGAAATCCAATTGGTTTTTCTGTAGTTTTTTTTTTTCTTAGCATATATACCCAAGTTTTTCTTGCAGGGAGGTAATTAAACAAGTCCATTCTTTTTCTGTCCGGCTAACAATCTGAACTCCTTCACGCAGTAGGAATGGAAGTCTCTCCGTTGTTTTCCTCCTCTGCCTCCTCCTTTTCCTCGTCTATTTGCAATACTACCTTATTAGCTCTGCAGCTGCTTATCCTCAGTAGACCAAGACCCAGTGATTTTTATGTTTGTCTGTAGACGCCTGCGTGCGCGTGCATGTGTGTGTGTGTGTGTGTGCGCAGTGGAAGACACTTTGCCTCCTGATCAACTGAGCATCTCTCCCTAGTTTGTGTTTAATGAGCAATGAGCGCTGCACAGCCACTAATGACATCTTTGCGTGTGCGTGTGCGAAAGCGCTACTGCATACAGTGTGTGTTGGCGTGTGTGTTAAGCAGCCGCGGCGCTAGTTAGCTGCGTGGGTGTGTCCCGTAGTAGTTTTGATTCAATGCATTTCTGATAGAAGGCATGGAAGGGCGCCGGGTCAGGCCAATTACCTCCTTGTTGAGAGATGTCTACGCTTTGATTCTGAAATTCCAAAGGTTGCAGAGAAACTGAGGGTTCCTTTTTGGGTGTGTGTGCATGTGTGTGTGTGTGTGTGTGTGTGTGTGTGTGTGTGTGTGTGTGTGTGTGTGTGTGTGTGTGTGTGTGTGTGTGTGTGGAGGTGGGGGGATGTGGGGCTTTCTGAGCACCGATTAAGGAGGTGTTAATTGCAGCATGTTGATTGGACCAGGTAGAGTTGGTTTTTGGTGCGTCTACTGTAAGTGATTACATCTGGGCTAATTTACAGCGTGTGTGCCGATGCTTGTGTGTCGGGTTTTTAAGAATGCAAACCTGTTTGGGTTTTTTTTTTTATTCTTTGGCTGAGCAGCATTCAGGGACACTGAGCAGCAGCGTAGCCCCATCTGCCTGGCCGGTGGTGATGTTTCTGTTGTTTGCTAATAATGCACAGCACAAAGAAACCAACCTAAGAAACAAATCGACTATTTCTTACAAAAACATCTTTGTCATTTGCCATTGCAGCAAAACACGAAACTGGAATTTGACAGCTTACTTCTTGGTAACAATTTAAATATTTTAAGTCGAATTAAACTGTAAAACAGTCACAAAGCACAGAGTCACTGATGAAGCTAAACTACTTCCTAGAAGTCAAGTGTGACTGAGTTTCGTTTGAAATCTCTACTTGCATTCATGTGCGTTTTCTGACTCTGGTGATGCTAAAACTAAAAATAGCACAGTGCATCTTCCTCAACAATAAAAGTGTTACCCCAGTGTTCCCCCTTTCGTATCTGGTGCATTTACTAACGAGACAAAAGGTCACATTTTTCAGTGTGACAGTCCGGATCCTTGAGTTCAGGAGCAAATGAACTTTATTGAAGGTGTCAGATCTCCTTTTTATGTGCTGAACAACCTCAATATCTTTGTTGTTACATTGTGTAACGACTGAGAATCAAAGAGTCACATTTAAAGATGTCAAATTCAGTGATCTCAGATTTTCAGAGGAAAATTCATGGTGCTCTTGGGGATGATAACTTCAGTCTCTTTATTTCATCATTTTATGATGAACTGAGATTGTGGAAAACACAGGTCAGTGTTTGTTTACATCACTTCAGGGTTCCAACAGTGTGGTTTAACTGGACATGTACATTCAGTGTTACTCATCTGAAAATGTGTGTAGCATGAATGGACGTTGTTGAGAGAGCTGAAATTGGTGGCAAAGGTTTATGGTTTGTGCCAAGCGGGTTTCTGTGAGCTGCACTTGGTCGTTATTAGTCAATTACCAGACTATCGTCTAAATTTATCCTTTAACTTTCTTTGTTTTGTGTTTTGTGTCCATCTGACCAGGGCATCAGTTCTCACGCAGCTCGACTTCTGCATGTGACTGGGCCTCTAAAACGTTCCTGCTTTGCTCACCTTATGAGACACAAACAGATGAACCCGGACGCCCTCACACACACACAAACTCTGATTCTGTTTCCAATTCGTCAGTCACCCAGATAAACACGGAGACATGAGGGCGGTGTGTGACAGCGCATCCAGCAGTGCTCTCAGCTGCCGTCCGCCAGCTCGCTCACACACACAAGCACACACACACTCGCCATGCTGGCTTTTGTTTTTCCCTGATGACCTCTTGAAGAAAATGGCTTTTCTTCAGGATGTGCTGTCTGAGCACTTGTCAGCCAGACAGAGATATAAAGGTCTTGGTTAACCTGCTTTCTGTCTTCAAAACACACATTTGTGTGTGTTTGGTTTGACATGAATACAAAAAATAAATAAATAAATATTCTGTAGTTAAAAACTGACCTGCTTTTTCTTTTTTTTGAAGATGTGAATATGATTTTTTTGTGTGTAAATTGCTTCAATTAAATGCCTAAATTTTTACCCACACTCTACACACACTCACACGCACACACACACACGCATCTGAATTCCCTGTGATTCATAACCCAATGTGGAGTGGTGTGACACCAAGCAGCAGGATACACAACAATGGCCGTTTGTTTATGTTATTCTTCCCAATTTGTCTTGCTTAAACAACAAACAGGCGATGAACGTGTGAATAAATGCGCCAGCCGAGGCAGAGGAGACGGATGAACCAGCGCCGCCTTCACAGCGGGGTGCCAGGTAGTTTGTCCTTCCTATAATATTAAAGTCAGCCTCTTTGTGCACACGTTAGACACTTTAATATGTAGTTGCAGAAGCAGTGTTAACAAAACAAAACAAACAAAAAAAAAGTTAGCTGAAAATCCAGTTTTGTCTGACAACAAAACTGAAAATATTTCAGAGTTGCTCACCGGCAAACGTTGTAGAATAGTAGAACTGTTCGTGAAAATATCAGATGCTTCCCTGAGTTGGTCGCCATTAGACAACCAAGGTTTATTAATGTCGCTTTATTTCCTCCAACTTGTCAAATTAATCTGTACCTCTCCCTTCTAAAGAACCGACGTGAGAAGGTGGCAAAAAGTTACTTCGACATAATTTAGCTTAGCCTCGCATTACTTTAGCCATAGCTTTCTTCAAATATATCTAGTTTAACAATCGTTTATTTGAATAGTACAAAACAATCACTGCAGTACCTTCATCTTTTAAATGTTAAAAGGATGATGAGAGAAAATGGACTGTTTACACACACACACACACACACACACACACACACACACACACACACACACACACACACACACACACACACACACACACCATATTTATCTGCTTCAGCTCTAAGTTTGTCGCTGTCCTGTAACATGTAGTAAGGATTTTTCTCCCTGCGCTTCCGTTTACGAAAAGAGCCGACCAGAGAGAGGCTTTCAGTAGTTGGTTAAAACATTTGGTTTTTAAGCCACATTCTTCCTGATTCCTCAGTTGTTCAGAGAAGTAATCCAGTTTCCTTTTGGGGGGCATATTATGCACCATGAGCTTTTGTCTGTAAATGTGCGACCTTAACAGACCATACACAAGAAATTTAGCAAAACTTCAAACCTGTTACATGAAAAGAAAAAACATTTTTCACAAATGACTGTTGATTACTTTACTTACTGTAAATGGCTTGGCAGCAGAGGCTACTTTCTTCAAGGAAGTTCCTAAAAGAAAGAAAAACCAAGAACAGAGTTGACAAGCAGAATGTTGAACATTTTCATTTTAAAATGACATAACTGAGATTTGGTACAATTAATTTAAACTCTCTGACAGTAAAGGTTTGATTCATAAACATCAAGAGTTTTATCTGCTGACAATCAGTGGATATTAGAAGCATAACTTATTGCAGGATGTAACACCAGCATATGAGATGCTGGTGTTACATCCAGCATCTCATATTTTATTCCTCTTCCATTGACTTCAAAATGCCCTCTTTCTTCCCTGCGCTGTTATCAAAGGCATATATGTTTTTAGCTTAAGTCAAATGTTGCACTCCATTCCTAGAGAGCAATCACAAAGAACCTGTGTTTGGGACGAGCACACCTTTCACCGAGATAACAAGATACCTACAACTAAAATACGGAGGCAGCAGCATTGTGTTCATTTTCTTCAGATGGAACAAGATTTTTATTTCTTCTGTTTGGGCCCCCAAACAAATGGTGACGGCCAAAACTGTCAGGTTTCTGGAAGAAATGTTGCAGATAGATTAAATTGTGCAGCATTCATTTCTGCCTCCATTACAGCTCTTCAAGAGAGGCACAACATGAGGGAATAAAAACAAAAAAACATATAAAGTAGCTGAACATTTTGCCAACACTAAGTCTAAGTTTAGTACTTTTAGCCACTTGTGAGTAAGGAGACACTTCTGTTAAAGGACAGAATACAGTTAACCAGGTTGTACGTATCAAAAGACGTCAACAAACAACTTTAGTCCTGGTTGCGCGCTGCTTGACTAAATCTGAAGCTTTTTTCACTGCTCATATAACTTGTTTTTGTCACATGCCTAATATGTGGCAATCAAATCTTCCACATCCTTAGCCTCTGTATTCTTGGGAAGTTGAGGGGGAAAAAAAACCCAAAAAGCAAAAACCTTCAAGTTTGGGTGTGAGGTGATTTACGGGCAGCGTTCCATTCTCTGTTGTTGTAGCATCCAGCTGTAAGCAATTCATGAAGCAAGCGGCTGGATAACGAATGGCTTGTGTCTGGGGCTGTGCTAGGCTATGCCGTGCCCTGCGACTGTTTTAAATGAGTAGGAATTAGTCAGGTAGAATGGAGCGCAGTGCCCTCTGGTATGTGTGCGAACGCGTACGCAGGCGAGAGCCAGGCTGTTGTTTAAAGGCATGAGGCAGAGCCATTTGTCAGGCAGCCACGCTGCTGCCAGGACTACAAGTGTTGCTGCGCTGGGTCAATGGGTGAAAAGTAGATTATGTTGCTGGTGGGGTTTTTTTTGTTTTGTTTGTGTTGTTTTCACACTTTTGCCGATTATTCAGATGACTTCAGATCTAATAATGAAACACAGTGCTGACCACACTGAAAGGGAATATTTGTTCAACCTGTACATCGTTTTCACATCAGCATCCTCCGCCGACAGAAACAGACACACGGCTGGAAACAGCAGCTCCTACATCCGACTGATGAGAACAGACCTGTTGATTTTAAACATTTTATATGGTTGTTGTATATGTGTTGTATATTTTTTTATTTGGCTAGATTCAAATCGTAATTTCCGAGTAGAAGTGATCAGCTAAAGGATGCTCTAATGCACTTGTGACCTTTTCTTTTTAATTATGCAAATGTAGCTTGGTCACAATGATTGCAATATTCTTCTAACTGTTTCACAAAAACAAATTTTCCTGATTTGTTGGAGTCAAACCCAACGTGGACGTAGCAGAATGTCCGCATCTCGTCGCAACAGCTTGCACTAATTTCACCGGATGAAATCACACACTAGTGTTACCTAGGTGACAAATATTCTGGTTTGTTTTATTTCAATCAATGCTTAATTGTTAGCAGGAGTTTGTGAAATCCATGCATGTCTTAAGAAAGATTATTTTATTAAAACTTTGACTTGTAGCATAAACCAGTGAACACATTTTCCAGCTTCCAGTTTCCAAGTCAAACTGTGACTTATTTGTAGAGAAGTGAAAGCGGCATGATTAACAGACACATCGTTCAATAAATTTAGGGTTTTAGTCACTTGCTGTGACGCCACACTTGATAGTGAGACAGACAGTAAACTGCTGCACGGGGAAACGCTGCAAACCACAAATGCCGCATTTGCTGTCTGCCTCTTTGTGAAGTTGTTGGGCTTAATTATGGGAAAGGGTTATGCCACAGCAGTCGTGTCTCCAAATTGGCTCGTTTGTCGGCTGCTCCGTTTCCCCCCCATTCGGTTCCTGTGGGTTTTTTTTCCTGCGTTCTGACAGCTCGCTCCGGAGGGCAAGTGTAGTAAAGTTGAAAACCAGAAAGATAAATTCAACTAGTAGAGCACTGTGGGTAACGTCCAAAAGCTCAGATAGCTTCGACATTGTTCAGGAAACAACAAAATGCTTCCCTATCTTAATGCTCTGGGGATCTAACTGTTATAAGTCCTTCATTTTAATTAGAACAAACAGTCGCCACTTTTCTGATTAAAACCTGTTTGTTTTATCTCGTCCTGCAGGAGTGGGGAGGAAATCTGAACGCCGTTTCTGATGTCTGGTTCGCTGCTTTCATTTCCCTCAAACATCCAAAACTTGCTCCAGCTGTTCAGTGAGATTTCACCATGCTTCTTGACGCAATTAAGTTAATCACCTTGGTGCTGCCAAAAAAATCCTAGAAGGGGTTTGCACTCTGGAAGCACGAGATCTATGTAGGTACATGGAGATGACTTTCAGGTTTTTATAACTACTTCACATTTTTTCCACAAACGTCTGAGTCCGAGAGCGAAGAATTGGGGGAGCTTTAAAAGTGCTGTGCATCACTTTGTAGTCTCATCACCGTCGTCACAGTTCTCACCACTTGTGTTTTGTAGACTCCGGAGGAAAACCTTTCGCATGGGTTCTCCGCGCATGCAGCAGGTGAGCGCATGTGCATCTCGGCTTAACAACTACCATCTGCTACAATAAGCATCCCTCTGCTTGTGTTTAACGTCGGGTCATTGGAGCCAACAGTCAAGCAGCTGGCAGACAATGACCTTTTCTAATGCCTGGAAGTGCATTCATTTAATCCGAACATACAGCCCCGTGCATCGGCACATGCAAAAAAAGTGTGTACACACACGCGCACGCATGAGGCCTGGGCTGGTTGCTATCCCAGGCTTTCATGACAGCTGTCAGTCAGAACTCATGCAGTGAACACACACACGGTTCGGGGCAGCGTTGAGGTTTAGTGGTCCGTATGATCAGATTGGTGGCCCGAATACGAACCGTGTTAGAACAAAAACGCAAAAAAAAAAAAAAGGCAGCCCTTTAGGACATGATCTCCGAATATCTGTGTGTCTGTGTGTGAGAGAGAGAGAGAGAGACCTACGGTGCTCTGAATACCAGCGAGGTGGCCTTTCCCAAACTGACTGACAGATCTGGATTCAAACAGGACAGCCTGCACATACGCACTCAGACTCTTGTGCAAATATACACACGCATTAAAATATTCACTCTGGACACGAAGCAAACTTTAGGAAACCATGTTTGGAATGATCCAGCTGTCAGATCTCAACTGGTGGGAACAAACCGATGGTGACACGAGTCAGATCTCTGTACGGCTTGTTTGGTTTATATTTACCAATGGAAAGGCTGAGGCGGTTTCTGTCGAGCGGCGGATACGTTGAATATCTTTGGATGGGTAGGTTCAAGAAGCACGGATTGACATGTAGACACCCAGTGAAGCATGCGAGCGATGCACCATATGACAGGCAACTGATCTTCAAAGTATCTACACAATGAACTCTACGAATTCTCTGTACTGATGTCAGTAATACAGATGTGATGATGCACAACATGCTTTTAGATGGATATGTTGTCAGTGACACTCTAAAAGTAGTGGCTGAAACATTTTGTGACCAAACTTTTGATTTGAAAATAATGCTAAAGAGAAAATGTCAACAAGTTGAGTCAGAAAATAAAAAATAAGAAAATATTGAAGGCATGAAAGTAGTAGTTTTAAAAATGATTGGAAAGATGGGTTGTATTATTTTAGAATACATATGTCAAATTAACTTTTCTGGCAATGATGTTTTGGAGTCACTTGTGTTTCGCAGCCATTACCAAGCAGGTTTGATGACCAATTTGTGACTTATCACCATTGTAGCATGATCTTTACAAGGCGTCTTAATCAAACTTCTAGTCCGAAAGTTATGAGAAAATTACTTGGAGTTTTGGCTGCATAATACATGGTGTTCTTAAAAAAATACATAAAGGCAGCCATGCAAAAACTGTTCAGTAAACCCTGAGAATTGTGTAGAAAAGACTTTCAGCTGCTTCCATCCACTGCTGCAGTGTTTCATGCAGTAACATTAATATGTTCGAGAGATGACATGTTTTGATAAAAAGAGGACTGCTACTGCTAATACACACAATTAAAAACAGAAAAATGTTTTGGACATTGTTGTGTTTATTCCTAAAGAGAAAACAAGACAACAATCATAGCAGAAAAACAACTAAAATAGGCTTCAGGTTATGTGAAAAATGAGTGTTAAATCAAAACTTTTTGAGCAGATTTGACTACGATGTCGGTTCAGAATCATATCAAGAAGTTCTTGGGAGAGGAATATTGAAAATACAACATTATTATTTGTCTTGCCTGTTTTCATTTTTATATACATGAAAACGTTTGGATTTGTTATTTAAAATGACAATTTTCCTTGAAGCAATCACTCTCAAGATCTACCAGATAGGTCCAATTTAAACGAGCTGCATTTATTGACCTGCAGCGAGTAGTTATGTTTACTATGTGCATAAAATGTGACATGCAAAGAAATTAAGGTGGCCATCGGGATTTGAATCCTGAACACTTGATGAAGATGCAACTTCCTGACTGAAGCAATGGAGAGATTGTTTAAGATCTAGGCATAGAAACAGTTAATCAACTTATAATTAGTCATTTATTAATGGTTTATTAGAATAAAATTAGCTTAGTTTTGTAAACAAAAAACGTCTGTTTAGACCTGCGTTCAGTGTTGCAGTATGACCTCCATCCAGAAGAGGGCGGCGCTGGTCCCTTTTAAGTGGAGCCAGTTGTAAGAGAATGGCGGAGGCCTTCCAGAATAGAAAATCTGGTGTGGGATTCAAAATGCACTTCAAGTGGTTTTATTTTGAAAAATATAAACACTCAACAAGCTCCTTAGGCATCACCTAAATGGTGCTCATTCAGCCGCGCTGCAGGGCAAAGCAGCATCGACTTCTCATTCAAAAATCACTGACGTGATACGAAAGTGAGGATTGCTTACAGACAAAAACAGACAGATACCTCAGTTTTGTTTTCTTAAGTAAAATTAGATTAGATTGGCTGCACAGTGGCGCAGTTGGTAGCACAGTTGCCTTGCAGCAAGAAGGTCCTGGGTTTGATTCCCTGCTTGGAGTCTTTGTGCATGGAGTTTACATGTTAATGTGTGGGTTCTCTCTGGGTACTCCGGCTTCCTCCCACAGTCCAGAAACATAACTGTCAGTTAATTGGTCTGTATAAATTCTCCCTAGGTGGGTCTGTGTGTGTGTTTGTCCTGTCTGTCTCTATGTTGCCATGTGATGGACTGGTGACCGGTCAGGGTGACCCCACCTCTTGCCCGGAACGTTCAGTGGAGAGAGGCACCAGCACCCCTATCGATCCCTATAGGGACAAGGGTGTAAAAAATAGGATGGATGGAAAATTAGATAGTCAGTACTATAATTAGCACTTATTTTTAGCCTGTAGCCTTATACTAAGCAGCTTTCAGGCCAATACCAGTTCAGGGACCAGTGTTTGGGGACCTTTGATCCAGAGCACCATCCGTTTTGAGGTCTGCATTTTAGGACGAATATTGAAAAAACGTCATTGACTAACACAAAATCCACATTCACCAGAGAATTTGGTATGTATTTTGTACCAACATGGAGATAAATCTCATGAAAAACCTAAAGATGGACCAAAACATACAAGTTAACAAGTGACTGTCAGGGTGAAAGAGTGAGAAGAAAAAAAATGACAGAGAGGAAGACAACAGCCAGACAGCGCGCCACACAAGTATGCACACACACTTTGCCTTTGGGCAGTACTTTCACCTCCACTGACATTTAACTAAAAACCAATATCCATGTCTACAGCCTGTAACCCCAGGGCAGGAGGTAGGAGAGGGCGGTGTGTGTGTGTGTGTGTTTGTATATATATGCATGTTGGGAATGAAACAAGCACACACATATATTTGTATGTATGTATGCTTCAGTTCAGTGACAAAGTGCATGTTTGTTTTTTTCAGCAGAACATGATTCAGCATAACAAGATAAGCAGAGTCGCTCACTTGTCACTTGGCATCATATCTTTCTCTACATTCACATTTATGCCAAAGTATGTGCGGATTGAGGGAGAAAGGGGGGAAATGCACAGTGATGTCCACTGTCCCCTGGGTGAGGTCAAGGTCTCTGTCCCCCACTCAACATCATCATCATATCCATCTGCACTCTCACATTGCGCCAATAATCATGCGATTGAATCAAATATGTAATCAGTGAGGAAATGCCCCCTCGACACAACCTAGCCATAATCCTGCAAGAATTGCAATTGGAAACTTATACAAGGGTTACCTGGTCCAGCCGGATGGTGCCCTGGGGCCTCAGCAGACCAGCAGAGAGAGAGAGAGAGGAGAGATAGCAGGAGATATGAGGTGACTGGAGGAATGGAAGACAGTAACAAAGACAGACAGGGTGGGAAAACAGAAAGAAATAAGCAATGAAGATGAAGAATACGATGAGGTGTTGATTCATTTTTAGACTAAGGATTACTTTGGAAAATGAAAGAGAACAGTAGGAAAGATATAAAGAGGCATATGCATCTTGTTTTTGTGTTTGACATGCTGCCAAGAGACGTATAATCCCTATCCCATACCAGCAATTCACTACTTTTACAATTTCCAGCATTTCATTGGAAAGAGATTGAAAGCCAAGTTAAACGCTGGCCTCAGGGTTTTAGTGAAACCCTACCGGGCTCCGACCAGCCTCCACTAACTGTTCAACAGAGAAATGAAACTTACTGTCATGGCGACATATTCCAGGGTTTTTAAGATCCTGAATGCACCCAACACCCTGTCAGACTGTTGTATATTTGAATTTCGCTGCTATTCCAAAGTGCTGCGGATCCTCAAATAGCGGCAACATTTTTGTAGGTGCAACTCAAAGGACACAACTGCAACGCTAATCTCAGGCTGCATTATGCAAATGCTAACATTAACCCACTGGTTACGATTACTTCACCTCAGCATACTAAATGCTGGAAGTATCTCCAACAGAGAAGCAGTTTTTATGATCTTTAGCTAATAATTATGAGATAACTTGGTGCCAACGACTGAATTTATACCTCATAAAGTATTGAACCATCATCTTTCAAATAGATAGAAGATGGGAGGATAAACTGAACTGGTCCTGTCAAAACTAACAAGTAAAAACTGCATGTACAACCCAAATGGGTACAATGTGTATCCAGTTATCCAAACCATTCTGCTCCTGTCCAAACATAGAGACAAATTTGAGTCCAATTTTCTCCAGTCCAGTTCAATCCAAATGACAATGTTATGCTGTCAATGGCTGTAGTCTTCAGTCCTGGTCCTCAGGGGCTTCTGGTTCATCTTAAAAATATATCTCTGCTCCGACACACCTGTTTCATTGACATTGCAGCAACCCCTAACCGCTCTTAATAATTTCATCGCCTTTGGTTTCCAAATGCTTATCCCTGGGCTTTCTTGTATCATTTCTCTTTTTCATCTTTCTGCCATTTTTCCTTTTTTTATTTATTCTTTTTTCTTTCCCGTTACTCTCATCAGTCTATGTCGTTACCTGAGTTTGTTTCTCTCATGTCTTCACATTGTCCTTATCTTCCTCTTTTCTCATCCCCCCCCGCCTTGTTGTCACAAGAAACCAACTGGTCTTGGAGTAAGTTTTCCAAACCATTTCGTCCTCTCATTTTTCACCAGCTTTCCTCTTAAAGCCCCCCACATCCATGCCCACACACACACACTCCTCAGCCATCCCCTCTCTCTCTCTGTTTTCTTCGTTCTCTCTCCCGTCTGTCCATAGCACAAATGCATTTGTTCAATACCCCCAGCAAACAGATTAGTGGGCTGTTATCAGCGAAAGGGAGACGGTGATAATGGTTTTCACCACATCTTCTCTCTCCAGCAGATTAAAATGGGCCAGGTCATCTGCCACACAAACACAAACAGGCCCAGCACACGTTCACATTCACGGACAAAGGCTCGCAAACAAAACTAATTTCCTCAAAAGTCTTGGTAAATACGTGTTTATTTAATCTGACACCTGCTTGTCCGCAAAAAACGCACGCATTTCCATACACGGTAATCTAAAAGCATCCACACGTAAGAACATAGAGAGACAATTGTCTTCTGCTCCTCCATCCCCCTCTTATGCTGTCCTTGTCTTTCAGATTACCATTGGATTTCCTGTCCAATCTACTTTCACCAGTCGGGGGCCAAAAGATGCAAGGTGAAGTCAGTTCCAATCTGATGGGCTATTGTCTTAGCCATGGACCTTCACACACCAACCCCAAACCGACAAACAAAAGTCACACACGGTCATATGCACTGGCTGATTACCCATTTAGCCAATAATCAAAGAGATACATAAAATCAACCTTCCTGAGATTTATATAATATTACTACATTATTCCCTCATCCTCCTCACCTTCCCACTCAGCTCCTCCACAAAAGTGGGTTAGAAAACACTCGGTAGAACTACCTCTCAGTCCAACGCTCCTACAAATGGCAGTAAACAGCAAAATGGAAAGGCGTTGTTGTGACGACATGCTGAAGGCGGAGTGTCAGATTGAGCGGGTGCTTCTTAAAGAGACAGAGGCCCAAATTCAAGGAATCAAATTGCACAAGTTTCTTTCATGTTATGTTGGTGAGCCTTTCTTGTACAGTCAATAATTACAAGGTAATTGCCAAGTATGTTCCTAGTAAGTTATGGCATATTACTATGTAATGACAACTGAATTTACAATGTAATTACAATCAAATTACATTTTGTTGCTTTGTTTCTGTGGCTAGTTAAATACATAAATAAGCTTGAATTAAATTGCCTGAATGGTGGGAAGTATGTATTTTTCATATTTGTCAAATTAGCTCATCCAGATTGATTTCCTGGTTGTTCTTATGTCAGAGTTTCAATGTAAACTAAGAAAGTTTATGAGTGAGAAGAAAGTGTAATCTATGCTAAGGTTTTAACATGCAACATATTTCAAAATATATATATTTAGCGCTGATTTAACTATGATCCATATTTCCTTTCTTTGAAATTTGACATAACTAATGTCGACATTATCGCTACCTGCTGCCTTTTTCATTGTTGTTGATTTTTTTTTTGAATCAACAGTTTCCATGAAAATTTTTTTTAAAAATAACCAATAATAGCAGTTTTAAAAATCTACAAACAGGTTAGATATAGCCTTAATGTGTGAAGGCTGAATTTGAACTGGGCTTGTGGGGGTTCTTTGCCAAAAAGGGATAACTGGCCCACCTGAAAAAAAAGCCATTAAAAAAATATGTCCATAGGTATCTTTTTATAGGCAGCGAAATAAAAAGGAAATGTTGGTATAAAACTCCCAAGGACCCGGGGATAATTTTCTTCAGCACAAACAATCAAAACGTGGTGTGTGTGCTTTGGAAACTTCCTCTATTTTGACTGCGATCCAGCATCCACTTGTGATTAATTATGCCGGTGGTCAGAGTAATGTTTTCTCCCCTTGTAAACCTCTCCAGTGGCACCCCGGCCCTGTCAATAATTAATGTCACGCATGCTCGATGTTTTTAAGAGGCCGCGGCTCTGTTTTATCACAATCAAGAAAGCTGGAAACAGATTGAGGGAAGTTATTTATTTCACCATAATTCACACAAAATAAAGAAAAAGAGAGAGAGACAGAGGGATATTTCTTTTGCAGAATAATATAATCCGCAATCCAGCCTTTTAAAGCGTAATTCCTTTCTTTGATGCCGCAACCAATGGCGGGCCTCGTTCTGTGACATGTAACATTTCTCTACAAAAGCTTGTCCTTGTCGCTACCTAGAATTTACTGAATGCAAATGTGTGAAGGGAGGCGTTTGTGTGAAGGTTGTGTGATAAGATATACATTTTTAATGAGATGGAATGAGATGATGGGGAAGGCAAGAGCAAAGGTCACACACACACACACACACACGCACACACACACCCACGCACACACCTCACCCGTGCACGTGTAAGCACTCATACGCATGTGAATAAATGGGCTAAATACTGAGCGCATACGCACACACTCTCACACACAGACCCTCAAAGGCAACTGTGTGAAGTATGGTCTCATTAGCCATGCGCTAAGGGATTAACAACAGCAGTGACATTTGGTGTCTTGTAAGCGACCAGTCTATAAAAACAGACTGGAGAAGGAAGTGTGTGCATGTGCTGATGAGTGCTCCTATGTGTGTGTAACATATAAATGTTTCTACATCTCAATTTTTTCCCTCTCTCTCTCTCTCTCTGTCACTGCGTTGTTCACCTGGCAACAAATTGTCCCAAGATGTTTGATGGGAGAACATTATTATTTGTCCCCTGGGTATTTTAGCTAGTCGAGCTTTTTTTTTCCTCCCTCTCTCTCCTTGCTGTATCCAAAGTGAATATGTGATCCGACTTATATTACACAGCTTTGTCCTCGAACAAAGCTCCCTCAAAGGATTCTGGGTGAACATGTGTATGTGCGCCTAATAAACCTTTGTCATTTCCACATTTTGTGTGTCTACTTTTCCTTTTTTCTTTCCTTATTTATTTTTTTTTTCTCAGGGCCCAACACCCTATTTGTTGTACCAATTCTCGATTGCTACCTTGCAGGTTGCAAAACAACCCGAGCACACAGCTACACACTCCGGCTGCATATTCTAATGCACACCGTCTACATTTACTGTCCTGAGAATGGCGGAAAGCAGGAGAGACTCAGCATGTGGTGGCTATCAAATACGCCGGCGTGCTCCAGATATTCTGGTTAACGAGCTGCAGAGGTCCATCTTTCACCAGCCGTCTGTGTGGGAATGCATGCAACAAGGAAATAGTGGATTTTTGTACAAAACCCATGTCCATTTAGTATTTTATATAATGCCCATCATTAGCTCTGTGAATGTCCTGTGGAACTGCTCAGTCCATTTTAATCTACTAAATTGTCTTGTAAAAATCCAACAGAGGATGTTTCTGTTAATCGCTCTGAAGCGAATGAAATTACTCTACATCCAAAGGTAGGAAGAAAGTTTTGTTTGTTTTTGGGGTTTTTTGTTAATGTCGAGGATGGTACTTCTTCAAAAACAACCAGTCAACTGAGTCAAATGTTTATGTCTGCAAATAAAAACATTTTAAATGAAAAAAACTGGAAGCTCTGAATGCAATTAGCTGGTCGTACATCTCTTTTTTCCATCTCTGCAGTTTAACCTGAAATCCAAAATCCTTTTTTCCATCTCTGCTCACGCAAGCTGGAATGTGTTCAGTCTCATCATGGCTAATGGCTATTTTTGTACCAATTAGATGTGGAGTACTTTAGATAAGATTTTCATTGTTTTAAGTGCTTAAGAAGTGAAACCAATAGAAAATCCACCAGCCTAAAGCTGACATGACAGATGAAACCAAAATGTCTAACAAGATAAGTAAAAAATGTAAATTTAAAAGCATCTCTAACTTCAGTGTTTTCATAAAGCACTAGAGATGCACAAAACTATCGGCATGGTATCGTATCGGATAATATTAGCTGTAAAATTTTAAATCGGACACCAGCCTTTCCATCAAAATAACACATTGATATAAAAAGTATTGTTTTTATAACAAACCAGTGACAATGATGCCTGCAGCACAGCACAACGTCAAATTTCCAATGTTTTGCTATTGTCATTGTCTTACAGAGAGCAAATGCCATGAATAAATTTGACATTAAACATAATGCAAGTTGAAAGTGTTACATCGTTTTCAGCCTCTTTAGCGTTTGGTAACAGGCTAAATTGACAAAGATAATGCAGTATTTTAATCCACAGTAGAGAAAACCATATAGATTCAAGAAGTAGGTATAGGAAAAAATATCAGTATTGGTATCGGTTATCAACCAAAGATCCAAGATTGTGCATCCCTAGTTAGACTGTTGTCATGTAGTTTCAAATCGCAACCTGGTGTCCTTCTTGATTTTTCTTGTCCACTTTCTGTCACCCAACTACTTTTCATTTTAAAACTTGAACTGGACATAATTTTACTGAATGAGGAAGGATTCCTAGCCGTTTTGAAGCTGAGTTGTTGCTTACCTGTACATGTGGCTCTGAAACTGAATGTTTTCTCCTGGGTGGGTTTTCAGAGAGGTGTCAGAGGGGAAAACATCATCTGTTGTCTTAGCAAATTGTTCCAGCAAGTCAGCCAAATGGTCCTGAAAGAAGAAGAAAAAAAGGTTTTTAAGATGTTGGAAATCAACTTCAATTTGGAATGATGTGATTAAAAACAGCCAAAGATGAGGTACGTTAACTTTTTGCCATTGGCTCTTTGGCCCAGCAGTCAGCATGTGTTAGTCAGTGGATAAGAGCACAAATTTCCTCATCCTTAAGTCCTGTTTTGTTTTTAATTGCACTCTCCTAAAGTCTGATTATTAACATGTGGTTTCGGTAGAACTATATTGATAAGAGTGCCAACATTTAAATAAAAAAACACACTTGTTTCTGTAAAACTGAAGTAGTTAGTTTAAGAGACAATTTAAAAAAAACACTAAAAGTGTATTTAGCCATATCCACAAATGTACCAGTGGTTTAAAAACAAATGGCTGCTTTTGTCTTTCTAATTTGTATTTTCTTTGAGCAATGTTGCTCAGACATCTCCAGATATGACAGGTGATACTAAAGGGATTACTTTCTAAGCAAAGCCTTTGATTTATGAAGTATGTTTCCGCAAGTTTTGTCCTCACCATAGTACCTGGAACCACGGTGCATGTACTGATATCAAAACAGACACACACGATATCATGTTAGCCTAGCATGTAGAGTATAGCAGTAGAGTGTGGATCCAGCTCAGTTTGACCTTTTTGTGGGTAAGAATTGTCAAACAGCAACACGTGGCGAATAACGTCGTTTTTATATCCTAAAAACGGTAGCGTACAAAATTACCAATGTGGCAAAGGTATGAAACTGTGACATTAGAAAACGATCAACACCCAGAAAGAGGACAAATAAGTTTATTGAAGACTGCAGCTACGTGAAAAGCCTAAAATATATTTAGCGTTTCAGGGGTTACACACTGAGGTCGTCTCCTCCAAACGCTGGTTGGGACAAAATGTCTGTTGTCCTTAAGAAAAGAAACTACCACATGCAGATAGTCATTTATGATTAAACTTAAATAAATCTCTTTTTCAATAACTGTTTGTAAAATAATGCCTTTCAATGCAATATTTCACCCAAATAAGTTTTTAGAAAACCCACAAAAAAAACAATCTTTCTGTTTCTGCATTATGAAATTCTAGGTCACCTGATGTCATGGTGGGTCATAAGAAAAGATAGTAGATGACCAAATTTAATGTAAATTACAAAGTTTTGTTAACTTTACTTGATGCCGAGTTCGCTGGTTTTAACAGATTTCCACAATGAGTCTGAGGCACGATACCCCGAGGTATGACGTTCTGACAGAAGACGCATTAAACCAGATCAGCCGTTCATCGACTCTGTTACTTAAAAGCAAACAAAAGTAGTGACAAGAATAATAATTATCTTCAAAAATTAAGCCAGAATGTATCCATTTGCATTCAATATTTTATGTTTTTCATTGGATTTACTTGTTCTGCTGCTATTGCATTAATTGTGCGTCATACCAACATGACATAAACATGTGCTGTTGAAATCGTTAAACACTTTTCGTAATGCCTTGTGAATAACTGAATCGGGCCGTCCTTTTTGTTTCCCCAACAACGGAGCTCGTTCTTTGTAATTGTTACAACCTGTACCTTGGATCATGTTTGATGTGTGATGCTCGCTGGTTTAAATCGACCATCGTAAGTCTTGGCAAGCAGTCAGCGTTGGAGGATACAGTTTGTTTGCAGGATACATTGTTCGTACTTGAAAAGCAAAATCTGTCTATTTCAGACTTTCCCTGGTTCGCTTCATGTTTCCATGCATTCTTTTTGTTGCCAAATCACATATGTGATTCTCAAATTATTGTTCAGGATTTTTTTCCCCTTTTCCCGCGGCTGTACAGAATGTAAGTAAACGACACTGAAAAACAGGACAACCTCTACAAATTCTTCTCTATGGAGTATTTATTGTTGGGGAAAACTCCCAGGTCTTAAGAAAGGGTCTGTATCATGTGCAGAGTTTGACACACTGCTGCACCAGTAGCCCTCCTGTCCTGATGTGACGTCACCACTTACTTAAGCTGTTCAGAACTGACATAAAACCTTTTTTATTCAATTAATTTATTTTGCTCATCAGCCACTTCAGTCAAAACAAAGTACTCCGTCTTGCATTTATTCTCATGGCAACTTTCAGGACAATTTAATAGTAACCAGTACCTGAGGAGCTGAGCTAGCTGAAACCCAGGTTACACCACAGAAAAATGAACACAAGCAGAGCTCACAGCGTGTTGCAGAGCCTGGGCCTCGAAACGTCGGTTCTCCTTTGGCAGGTTTGTCTGTTTGCGTGCTACAGACACTCTTCAAAACGGATCCACGCTCAGCTCCAAAAAGGCAGATGGCTACTCGTTTTCATTTGAAGTCCTTTGGTCGTCTAAAGTTGTAGGCAGCAACACACGACGTGTCGAGCGTTCTAGTCAGACATCGATGTACGATGCAGCGCAATTTATTGTGTTGAGCCCAACCTCAACACTACCAGATTAATATCAATATCAAGTTTACATGATTGTAACAGTAGTGGCAAGAATGCTTAAAAAACACACAGGAAGTACACAAAGACTTATTTTTGTTCTACTCTCTGTTCTTTAAAGTGACAATTTCATCATTTCCACTCTTCTCCAGGCCATTTTACATCATCTGCCCTTCTATCACCAAACCGCTCGCCTCTGTCATACCACGTCTCTCACCGTCTCACTTTTTTTTTCTCTCCCTCCTACCCACCCTCTGCCCCGTCTTCTTCCCTCTCCACATCCCTTCTGTCACAGCAGCAATGATTATGACTAGTGAGCATAATGCATAGCCATGAATAGGACTGTCCAGCTGATTGTGATGTATAGTTTTTCATTACCGCTTCCCTGCCCCTGTCATTAGGCATAGGGTGGATGGGTGGATTTAGCAGAGGGGATGGGGTGAACAGTGGAAGTGGTGCAGGCTATATATTTATCCACTAATTTGGTAGAAAAAAAACTCCCCCTCCCAGCGTGATGGTAATCAGGGGACAAGGTAATCGTCTTCATGTGCAAGAGGCCCTGACGGCCCACACCTGATGATGAAGAGCTATGCAGTGTCTGACTATTGTGTAAAGACGGAGGATAAAAAAGCAAGCAATAGAGGAAGAGGATGAGCGTTCAGAATATATGCTTTAAAAAGTAGTGAGGGGAAACTAGCGGTGATGTTAATAAACTATGAAAACACAGTATGTCTTGGGAGACAGACAGCAAGAGAGTATAAATGTTGACAAATGACTTTTTTGGCAAGATCTTCTAAAACAATGCTTGATGTTAACTGTTTGCATCAAGGTTTGAAAATCCCAAAATAAGACTGAGAATGTACAGAAAGTCAGTGGTGGGAAGTATCTAAGTACAAGTACTTTGTTACTGTACTTAAGTACATTTTTCGTGCATCTGTACTTTACTTAATTAAGTAGATTTAATCATGGATACTTTCTACTTTTACTCCACTACATATTACAGCAAGTATCTGTACTTTCTACTTCACTACATTTCTACAAAACTGTCACGTTACTTGTTACATTCAAGTCGCATTGAGCTTTTTTTTTAAGTTAAAATGTGAAGTTCTGGGACTTAAGGTGGCACCGAACGTGACTTACGTGTCTGTTGTCACCCATCGCCTCCCCCTTTACTCGCATGCGGAGCTCCAAGACATGCGCAGTGGTTCTCTCTGAGCGTGAGAAGATGTCTGTCTAATCGTCAGTAATATAATAGCCCTGCAGAAAAAGATATAGTGACATGTAAAATCAGCAGCGTTTCGCTTTCACAGACGGTGGGGACTTCGTCCAACTTTTAGAGTCACTTGGAAGGAAAGCTTAAAGAAAGGTAAGCTCCATGGACGTGATGCTAACAAAGCTAACTGTACAGAGACACATGGTGCATCTGCCATAAAAAAAAAGTTGTCACTCATGCACTGAATTATTGTGTGGAGTTGTTGATTGAGGTGTCTGTTACCTCAACACAGTGACCAAAGTGCAATATAGCAATATGACATTCAGGAATGATCCGGTTCTTCTGGACGGATCTTTACTAAGGTTGATAGGACTAAAGCCTCACTGAGAGAAGTTCTTTGTTGTTGTAATGCTCTGCTTACACTGTAGTAGCTATTATTTTATTTCATAAAAAACTGAATGAAGAAGAGTTTGAATTGATAGTGGTTAAATTTATTTCAACTCTAAGTATTTAATATCTAGGTATTTTATGGGAATGTGGATCTTTCAGATCAATATGAGAAGCAATTTTGATAGGTGCACATAATTTTATTGTTTCATGTAGCATGGGGTGCTGGTCTTGGTCTGGTCTTGGGTTCAGTGGTCTAGACTACAACTCTGTTATGTGGCTCCTTGGTTCCATGTCCCCCCCTGCCCACCCCGTCAGTTGGATTTCTTTCAAAATAAATGCCACAAGTGGCAAATAAAAAGTGAAGATCATGCTATGTTAGGACAGGAAACAAGATGTTTCCATCACTGAAATTATGAAGATTAAAATAACATATCTAAGTCTAAACTATGTTAAGGAGAGTAAACACAATAAAACATGCTTTATCTGTGGCATTGTTAATTAAAATGGCACATTTCTGATGTATTAAACTTAAAAACGATCAGTACACTTTATGATATTAGCGATTAGGTAATGCAATCAGCAAGTACTTTTACTTTTAATACTTAAGTATATTTAAAAGCCAGTACTTTTTTACTTTTACGCAAGTAAAATGTTAATGTGGTGCTTTTACTTTTACTTGAGTACATTTTTGTCTGTGCATTTGTACTTTTACTTACTTAATTTTTTGAGTACTTTCTCCACCACTGCAAAAAGTACAGTATAATGTACTTTTATTTAAATGTTGGTTTTTACGTTGAACCTTTTCTGAGAAGTTGGTCTGATTCTCTAAAACACTCATAACCAGAAACTTCAGGGTATGCATCACGTTGCATGGAAAGTTGAAGCGGACTCATACGTCGAGTGGATAAAGCAGGTTTAATGAAAGAAATGATGATGAAACAAACCTTACAAATAGCCAGATGAACAACAAAGAGCAGGGAAAAAATTGGATCACAAGCAGCATAAGTGGGAGGGACAAACAAGGAGTGACTGAGAATGAGTTGTATTTGTAGAGGGGAAGTTTATTACTGAGCAAGGAACAGATGGTTGATTAGAAATGGGTTGCAGTTGGGAAGAGAGAGCAGAAAGAGAGAGAAATGACAAGAGAAGGAGAGTACACAAACTGTGACTAGGAAAAATTAATCTAACACTGACAAATAACTAGATTTAAGAAACATGATAAAACTATAAACATGGAAATTAATCTAACACAACAGCATAACTAACCATAAAAACATAATTAAACCATAGAGGAATTAATTATCGAATCAGAGTAAAACATAAACACGGCTGATCTAATCAAAAAATAAAAACTGAGAAATAATAAAAAAAAAACAAGAACAACTCAAACAACCCCAAGATCTTGATAGAATGTTTTTGGGATTTTAACTGATAGACCAACAAAAATTATATTGGAGTGTTGGGGAAAAAATACATAGTTTGTAAAATCTTTTACCAATACAATCTGACTTTAATTTTTGTTGTTGTTTTAGTCCTTCTGACTCAAGATTCAGTTTTACTAAAATTCCGTCTGGAAGCTTAGCTTTGTAAATCTAGATGTAGAAATCTTTTCTCTTTCTTTTGACAAACAACCTAAGGTCCATCCGATTAGATCATTGTAGCCCAATGAGCTTCAGTTTAAACATTTCTTGAAACTATGTTCAAGGTCTTTGTCCTGCTGGAACTTGAACCCAAGTCAAAAAACAGTTGTGTTTGTTTGAAAACAGTTCATCGGTGTTAAATACAGAACATTGTTGATTTTCCTCATGAGCTCAATGGCTAAATGTCAACTTTAACGATGTGGATAAAAATAAATATTACAACGTGAAAAATGGTCAAGACTAGTGCTTTTATTAACAATTAACTGCAGTGATTCTGTGTCTTTTCTTCAATTTATTTTCAAATTGTCTTGCAACTGCAACTTTTATAATAGTCTGTTTATCATTTTGTAGGCCTAAATCGTTCTCGATGTGACTATGCCTTGGCTCTTTCATTCTGCTTTGCCGCCGTTTTGAACCTCCGCTTGAAGGAAACCCGATTCCCTCGTGTTCTGCGACAGTAGAGTACGAACCGGCATCTTTGTTTTGTCTGGAAAGTTGCTTCTGAAGTAATCTTTTCTTCCGCTCCGCGCCTGCGTCCCGCTGGGTCTGTGTCGGCAATCTCAGACGGAGCGTTTAAAGTGCGACCGCATTGTTTCTTTCGCTTTATGAGAGAAGCTCGGTGGCGTGATGGGGCGAGAGGCGGCCGCAGCTGTGTGTGATATGGACAAAAACACCGCGGGAGGCACGGCCGAGGAAGCACATGGTTCACACACGCAAAAGGCAACAAGCGAGCAGGATGTCAACATGCTGTCATTATTTGGCAACCAGCCATGCAGAGCATTGAAAGTATTATTAGAAGTGCTGCATTAGTGCTTCCTACAATCTTTCCTACAATCCCTCACTTAGATTAGTTTTTTGTTTTTTTCTATCCTCAGTTGGTGTAGGTGTAAGTAGGAGTCACAATATCCTTTGGTATTGAGATATTGCAAAATTTCTTTCCATAGTGAAGTTGTCTTGAAAAGTGTCCTTCTTGATTTCCCCTTTTGACAAAGTAAACTCACTTATTATAACACTGACAAGCTCGAGTGAGCCAGTCTAAGCCATCTGAAGGTAAAACCAAGTAGAATGATGTGAGATTAAAATTCTAACTACTTTCCACTAACATGTAACTTGAGGTCAGATCTGCTTCAGTGACTCGTCATTGTGGCTTTAAGATACTTGTCTTGACGTACTTTTGGTCAACAAAGGCCAACAAAGACGTGAGCATGTGACCATCACTGGACACAAACCCCACCTGCAAAACCTGCTGCTTTGAATTGTGGGTTGACAAAATTTAGCCATCAATTTGTAATGAATTTCTAAACATTTGGCCAATTGCCAATTTGCACCTGGTTTGTAGGGGTTGTGTTGTGGCTGAAAGCAACTGGCCGGCTGTTGGCCACTAATAGTGGAAAAGGCAACATCTTCCTTTTAGAGTCTTTAACCAAATGGAGTATTTCCTCTTCTTTTCTTAGGTGTCTGGAATGTGTTGTGCTAATGTTTAATTGGAATACATATACACTGGTAATAAAAACGTAAAACAAACCATTCTGCGCTGAGCGGAGACTTCATAAGACACAGATTGGGGTTTATTCGATCCCCCAAAGACACAAAAGGAGAACTTTTTCAATTATTTTTGGCATTGGGGCAAATAAAACCTTCTCTTTTCCCCACTTTTTCTAGTCGGCTCAAGAAGGAAATGTCAATTAAAAATCACATATTCTTAAAACAAAGTTTTTAAAAACAATAGAGCCCACATGAGTAATCTAATTGGTGACCCTTAGCCTGTTTTGTAAGCCTTTTTGTTAGTCCTTATTTCAATTCCACTTCGTCATTGTGAGTCTAAATTTTCCACCACCAAATGTGAAGAAATGCAGTGAAAAACCACTGAATTACAGACCATTCCCTTTAGCATAGAGATTTGATCAGCTGGGTAGCAACGGCCCAGAGGATAGAGACCCTGGAGGACCAACTTTGAAAAGCCTTTGCTTTATGAGCTCACTTTTTCAACCCCTTTCCTATCCATAACAACTCACTAAATATTGTGTGGAGCTGTCCTTTAGATGTGTTCAACACAACTTTCTCTCCAGCGTACACAGTCAATAGACTCTCAACTCAAATGCTTATTAGAAGCACATTGCCCAACGTATTATATTTGTTTTGGTCTTTTTTTTTGTTCTTTCTTGACTGATTTTGTAGTTTTAGTGCTCCTTGCTCCAGATACTTAGCGTACGACAGGTTGCTGTTAATGGGAATTTGTGGCCGGAGCAATTTGAGCATTAGCCTGCAAGAGCACTGACCTATTATTAGGATACAATGCGTAATAAAAAATAAAAAAAAATCAGCTTTACAATGAAAATGTTGCCCTACACTGTCGGAATGGGCACGGCGGTGATCAGGAATCTATTAGCCTCCCTGTAAATGGCTCTGGAGTCCTGCCACTCGCGTCGTAATTAGTGCTGTTTTTCTGCCAAGGAATCACTGGCTCGCCCCCCGAACGCGCTCTCCCTCTCACAAACACGCACACTGGACAATTAGTGTGTTTTTTGCCGCGATAATGAAATTATGTAAATGGCCGAGGAGTCCAATGGACGCTCGCTTGTTTAATTCAAACAAGTTCAGGGCCCATTACCATATTTTGAAACATCTGACTTAATTAAGAGGACGAGGAGGGTTCCGGGACCTGGGGAGAGGGATGGAGGAGACAAAGACTTTTAACGGCATCCATTCGCCTCGTAAAGAGGTTATTAAGAATCAGGGGCTGAAGATGGCTACTAATGATGTGTTGGGGAAATTAGGCCAATCAAACATTAAAAGCTGAGGCCCCCTCACCTCCCTCCTGAGGGCAGAGAAGCATCCAAATGGGTCAATTTGAGAGGTATTATTTTGCCTTCCCACTCCATCTCTCAAGAAAGGGAAAACAAGTGGAAGCTCATCTGCATAAAGTGTTTATCAAGACGGATTTGACCACTTCGGAGTGGACACGTTAAAAAAATAAATAAAAACAAGCGTCATCCATCTTCTTATAAATTATCATATGAAGTAAAAGGGGATCCACGTGTTTCTATAAAAGGGTGTGTTGTCATAATTCAGGAGAGAATCCAATGTTTCAACATGTTATTATGTTTGAGTTCAAGTGCAAAAAGAAAAGACATGAACGCACCAACATTTAACTACAGTAAACGATAGTTATGTAAAGTATGAATGCACAGTGATTTGAAGCCACGATACTGAAGAAAATCAGACTCTTTAAGCCACATTCAAATTACATAACAACCTAGTCATAAACTGAAACAACTAGATTCATGTCCTAAGCACTTGAAACGGCCTAATATGAAACACAGGCCTGAACCGTCTGAGTGGAGTAAAAGTAAAGCTTGGATTATTTCCTGCATTGTTGAGGAAACCTTGAGTCGCCCGTAGCAACCACTGAGGGGTGCCTGAACACTTGAGCCGAGCTCCCGCCTCAAAGAGCCCCGCTCCCTCACCTCTTACCCACGCAACTCCTACAGACTAGCAGCAGCAGCAGCAATTACCAAGCACTTGGTGAAACTGTGCATCTGCTGTGCTCATATGATCCACTTCTCAATCCAACGCTCTTAAAGAGACAGAGGCCGTACTTTAAGCCGTCAGACTACGGAGTCAAATTTCTTTTAGGTCATAATTGATATAGATGCAGATTTTATAAAAACTGTAGATAAGATTGTTACTTGATTGTATAAAACGACACTGAGGCAGGAAAATATATAATCTTAGGCAGGTATTAAACATACTTTTCATTAAGCTTATATTTCTGTCCTAAATATGTTGTTTTTTTTATTTGTCTGGTAATGTGTAATGTTTTCATTAGTTGTAAATGGAAAATTATGTTTAACAGAAGTGAAGGGTTTAAATAAATCTGTTTCTGGTATGAAGCTAATTACAAACGTCTGTGCTTCTTTTTATCCAAACACACCTGCAGGATGGATGAAGAGAGAAGTCAGTGTCTAAATACATCAAGCACTATTAGCTTCATTACTCTGCTGGTCTGCATACAAACCCAGCAGAAGCAGTACGATGTGCAGTGACAATTAAACCAGAGTGCAAATGAAAATCTGTATCATCTGCATCACCTATCAGTTTTGACCCCTTCGGATTGCAGCATTTTATCTAAGCAAAGAAAAAGGCATGTAGGAGAATATTTGATCAGATTTGTGCATAAAAGTCACCAAGTGGTTCGTCTTTTCTGAGTAAAAGTTGCCTATCTTTCTGTATGATAAAGTAGATAAAGTTTCCTTAACACAAACGTGACTAAGAGTTTCATTCACTTCTGAGCAGAAGTGAATCCTGGTGTTCAGCAGCAGCAGAATGAGTTGTACGCACGTGAAACTGAGCACTGTTCACGCCAAGTTCTCTACATAAAAATTTTAAAAACTCCTGAACTTATTTAAGCACGTTCACTGGCAACAAGGCTTACAGCCGAGTCTGCAGAGTTCCAACGTATAATTGGTTCCAGTATAATCCCAGAAACATCAACACATTGCAGATGGTTATTTGTGACCCATTTTGTCCTGTTAGCCCGGGACGCGCACCGTCTCCTCATGGAGGAACATGAACGGATGTAATGTGAATCAATACTTACCTCCAAAATGGCATTTTTCACATTGGCAAATAACTGAATATTAAAGTCAGTTGATTAAGAAGTACTGCAAGTATGGTTTAGGCTCATAAAACTTTAAAACTGGAGGGCAGGTTCTGTGGTTTTTTTTTAAAGCTGAAGCTTCTTTCCTAGGATTTCAGTAACTTTTCCTTCCACTTATTCTGGTTCGTGTTTCAAAACGCAGAGCCCGAGATGAGCGGCGTCGTATTTAAAGGGGAAGAAGAGAGGAGGGGAAAAAATATTCGTGCAGGGTTTGAAATAAATTACCTTCTAGCCATTCAGGGTTAGGCTAACATATTAGAATTTCCCATCTGCTCGCTCTAAATCATCCGTGAGTCCGCTCAGCGCAAAGGGCAGGCTGCTCATCTCTCAAGCCACTGGACAGATTGCATTACTGAGCAATATACCTTTATTTCCCCCCATTTAATCCGCAGCACAGGGGAGAGCTGTGCAGCGTTGGGGGTAATAAGACATAAAGTCATGTATGTGCACAATTTAACTTTGGGGGGGGGAACACACACTGAGGTACCGTTTAAGGTTATGCCCATTTTGTACGAGAAGATTAATCACACAGGCTGTCATTTTAATCAGAAGATCGCACTATTTTTGTTGTTTACCCGCTGCCTTGTGATACAGAGACGGTGTCAAACACGGTGCGCACAACACTAACCGCTCAGGCACTCTTTCGAACAACGGCCGCCTCGCCTGTCGTACCAGGTTCATCGGTAAACAACCTTGATACTCGTCGCTGTTGTGACCATTGATTTTTCTGTTACACTTGTGGTTGAAAATTGCACTTTAAGTTACCCCGAGTGTTAAATTAATAATGAAACCGCTGGAGTGCCCTCTCCTGACTTTCAATTAACACCATTAGGATTAAGATGGAGAGATGGCAGAGAGAGGAGGGTGACGGAAGAGAAGGAAAGACGGTTCAAGAGCTTTTCTCAAGGTCTAGATGTGGGATTGTTCTGGTGCCCTTTCAGCATGTCTTTTTTGATGTTTCATTTAAAGCATGAAGGTTTTAAAATGTTCAGTCTCGCTTCAGTTTAGTTTCAGCAGTCTCTTCTGGAAACGTTGGGCTGCTACATCGCCCATCTATCCTGCATCACTTTGTTTTCTCCGCATCGGTATATCGAATCTCTGGATGGTTCTTCTCCACAAGTCATGTCTCTGAGATTATTTTTAGTCTAGATTATTTTTAGTCTATCTGGCGTTGAGGATGTTGTGACGGGCTTGACTGAGAGCTTTTACTGGCAGCATTCAGCACTTCTTGCATTCTATTAGTCTTACCTGCTGACCAAATGCTCATATCATGCAATAGAAGGTGAGCATTTCGCAGCAGGAGGGACCGGTGCGCCTCCCAAAACAGATGACGTCACAAGGAGACCTCATGGTTATTCCTCATGAAATATGAACTTGTTTTCTTCAATAGTTCATAGAATAGAAGAACGATGTTCGTTTTACTAAAACGTATACCTATAAAAAGCAAAGTCAGATAAATTCATCATTTTGAATGGTCTCTTAATTTTTCCAGAGCTGCTTGTGTTACATGAGTACTTCTTTCAGGGAAAATATTGACGGACTACTGTTTACAATGAGGTGGAAGCTAGAGTGGCGGAAGCTAAGGGTGATTAGTACATGATGACATGCTAAAATCACAGCGCCATATAGTGGCCTGGCACGACAACTACAGCTGACCCGAGGAGCACCGGTGACGCCATCTAAACGTCTAATGTTTCCCCAATAAAAGTCTGAAAGTCTGCCGGCGGTTTTCCTGTAAACCTAGTCTTAGTGTGAATGGGGATAAATGATTAGTTTAATTCCCAACAACATAGCTTCTATACCATAGCATGCATCTTTCACCTCAAGTGAACTTGGTTTATTTTTTTAAGAGTAAAATCAGGAATTCCCTTGTTTCCTCTTCTAAGGTCATCAAGTCAGACACGTGCCTACAGGAAAGCGGAGCCAACTAGAAGAGATTGCACGTATAAATACAACTTCAGAGTTAGAAGACTGGTAGTTGGCTGCTGGCCCCGTTTGGGACACACACACAGTCATACGCTGCTATCTAAGTGGGGACTTTCCATTGACTTCCATTCATTTCTAAAGCCTAAACCTAACCTAACCCTAACCCTTTTCCTAACCCTAACCATCACATACCTAACCCTAACCCTAACC
>CAEGAF010164630.1:0-39599 GCA_903067075.1 Micropoecilia bifurca | reverse complement strand
GGGGTTCCCCCGGAGGAGCTGGAAGAAGTGGCTGGGGAAAGGGAAGTCTGGGCCTCCCTACTGAAGCTGCTGCCCCCGCGACCCGACTCCGGATAAGCGGAAGAAAATGGATGGATGGATGGATGGATGGATAGATGAATGGGAAAAACACCCATTTCAGTTCATTTCAATTCAGTTCGTCAAGCGCTTGTGTTACCCGATCAAATGAGATTAAGCATCAATGTACAAACTCTATTTAATTAAATACAATCAAAATTTAATCCTGGTCAAGTTTATTTTATTACACCCACTGAAAAAATAAAAAAAGTAAAATAAAATAAAGGACATATGACAATAAGGGAAAGTGGATCACAACTAATTGTTAACCTCAAATTAATATCTGACAGGACGTTGCTCAGTGTAAAAGGTCATGTGTATCCATTAATCAGAAATTAGTTAACTAATTTGGCCAATTTCCACAATTTAGTCAAATTACGCTGATCAGCTCAATATGTTGATTGCCTGGATTATGTGGAAAAGAAGCAGAAACACATAATCATTGCTGTTTTTGCACAAACAGACTGTAGTTGAATTGAAAAGGTTGCTCCAGTGTTTTGGCAACTTACCCGACCTGCAAGTTGCAGCTGATCAGAAGAGCTTTTGTAAATTTAGCTGTTGCATTTCAAGGCAGCATCCAATAACTGAAGGTTATAAACCTGAAAAAAAAAATACAATTTTCATTCATGTTTAGGTTATGAATGTATGGAAACGTCCTTTGCCATGAGTTCTGAATTGTGGCATTATTTTACATTAGAGGTTACATGCAAGTGTTCCTATCATTACACTATGAAGGCCTTCATGCGGGGCTGTTTCTCATGCTAATCTCTCAAGGTGTTTAAAGCCATAGTGAGTGGTGCATCCTTTGTCCACGTTGATACATAGGCGGCCCTTTTTGTCCACTACCAGACCCTTCAAGGGGGTCGTGGAGGATCAAAGATGTTGGTCACAGCCATTAGCCCTGGCAGCCCTAACACTACATGAAAAGCTTATTTTTTTGAAAAGAAGGGCAGAAGAGAAAGAGGAAAGGGAAAAAAACAACAACAAGCCCCTCTTCGTTTAAAAAACAAGCAAACTGTGAAATAATTGAAAAGTTATGTTAATCAAGAGCAGGAACACAGCAGGATTCCCAAAATTCCCAGGCCTTTGCTCTGGTCGAGAAAGAAGCCGTGGGCAGAGGGTTGGTCAAGGGGCAGTGCGAAAAATTAAAAGAGCTCGGAAAATTAGCAAGGAAGACAAACAGGGACGAAAGAGCTGAAACATTTCAGCCTCCTTCTAGATGGACTGAGACATTTTGCTCTGCCGTAGTGCCCTTCATTCAGAACACTTGTTCATTAATTAGATCTTGTTCAGCTTTTCACCTCACAGGTGAGCAACAAAGACTTGATAGGGGGCCGGTTATTTGGAGGCTCCTTCCCCCACCGCCAAACCCACCATCATCCAACCAGCACCTTCACTCTGTACTCCCTCTGGTCCTTCTCCCTCCTCCCCCCACCGCCATACTGTGGTTCTGACAAAAGGGAACCCAGGGAGAGTGTCTCTTTCGTTCCTTTCTGTCTTTTTTTTTCTTCCGAGGTCAGAAAAGGCTTCAATGATCTGACGATGGGCTAGCGTCCAAAATACGGGCGACAGAAAAAGAAGAAAGACTAAAAGAGAGTCTGGGCAAAAGACTTTTTCTGCTTTAAAAATTTCTTAGAGGAGAAATAAATGGCAAGTCCACAGTTGACTAGACACGTATAGTGCAGGATTTGCTTGTAATGGCAGCTTGAGCTTATTGACAGTCCCAGCCAAAACATGTCAAAGGTTAAGAGATCTTGCCAATTGCAAGTGGGGAGCCAAAAGTGCCTTTTTTCTTTCGCTCAATGGGGCCATCAGTTGATACTTGCTCTGCAGAACGAGGCAAAGTGGTGACCCACGAATCCAACGGCGAAAAGAGTTATTTTGTTCTCATCGTTTGTCTTCCTTAAAGTGATATTTGTTCAAAACTTTTGAATTATTTATTAGCTTAAGAAATTGTAATGGTTTTTTGAAATACTAGCGTGATTTAATTAGACTGTAATCAATGTCCCAGCTATTTAGGTGTGAGCATAGACTGCAATGTGTACACCTTTGTAAAAAATGGATGGATTTGGTGATCGTTAAATTGAGGCCGAGATAAATCATTTCAGAACCTTTTGCACATTTAATATATGTTTGATTTTGTAAATCAACCTTTTAGATGGGAATCTGTGAACAATATGAAGTTTGATTGCTCTGGTTTAACACCATTAAATTAATACTTTGAAAAAGCAACTTTTAGATTATTTTCTGCATTCAGTTTTCTTTGGGAAGGGAGGTGTGTCCTTTACACCTTAGGTCTGTGCACACCTACAGTCAGATAGATCTACTTTTTCTTTTATTCCATCTGATTTTTTTCTGTTAAATTGTACTGCATAAACATCACATTGAACACAATTATCCAGGCATAAATTGAACATTGTATGCAGTCATTACATTTCTGGCTTGGTTTAAAAATAACTGAAGATCGAAATCTGTGCTGCATTACTGTGTTATCAAACTGGCACCTTTTGTTTGTGCTAAATCCAGACTGGAGTGATATTCGAAACTCAACGGCTTGGAAAACTCTTTTAATAGCTTAGAATAATTCACTCTGAACACAATGGTGTGACTTTTCAAATGGTGGCCTGTGAGTTATGTGGATCTCCCTGGTGTTTATAGATGTGTGGTCAAGCGTCAAGGGCCTAAGTGATTCCTTTAAGCGAGAGGGAAATTCCCTCTTGCTTCTTCAGATCTTTTTTCTCATCTGGCTTAGCAGGAAGCAACAGGGATGAATAAAATGTATTTTTGACAAAGAACCGTAGCTGGCATAGTAATTTAAAAATGATCACGTAAAAAGAAGCTCAAAAATCGAAATGATTTTGCACCTGCTATGTCATGCTTTTTACATGAACAAACTAAAGTGTTTTTCTACACTATGTTTAACCCTCCACCCCAAAAGACACATTAAAATAAGCAGATTTGACAATTTACAAAAAAATTCTAGAAATGTCTCTGATGTGACAAATTCAGTCCCATGCTGTAGCTTCAAAACACCAAATGGTGGCAATTACTGCTGGCACCACTTTTAGGCACCAGCGGTTTTCACTGGCCTGCACTAATGCCCCGTAAACCCTTGCAGGGACCCTAAATTGTCAACCGAGCCTTGGCTTATTGCTTACAAGTCGCTTGCACGCTTCAGGTGCCACCACAGAGAACACCCGGTATTTGTAAACACAGCTTGTAAAAAAAAAAGAAGAAGAAAAAAAAAAGAAACCACACACTTTAAAGCATTAATGTTTCCTATGAGGATCAGAGGCACCATAGGGGTGCAGCTGGGGAGATACTTGGATGAACAAAACCGAGACACTCACACCTTCCTGCAGCTGTGCCCGAGTCGAGACAAGGCATCGTTTACACGTTCCTGGCAGGGAAGAAAAGAGCTTGAGTGTACTTGCCTTGCTCTTCTTCTTCATCTTTTTAGTCTTTGCATGTTTGTGTGGATGGCTGAAGTGGATGATTTCACATTATAGGCATGACGATAACTAGGGATATGTGTGTATATATATATATATTTAGATTTCAGAGGACCCAAGGAATGCTGAATTCAAAACCAGTAACAGCACTTTGTAATATTTTGCAACTATCTGGGACATAAGAGTAGAAAATCGAATGATAGATATGAAATCACCAACTCAAATGATGTAACAGTTTCCAGATACAACTGGCTTTTGGAAGACACCAAAGTCCATCTATGTGCATCTTAACCTAAGGATTTATGAGGTTGCTCTGTTGGTGAACAATCAGCATCACACAAAGGCCAAGACAGCACTCTACAGATCAGAGAATCAGCCAAGAGGCCATGTTAACTTCGACTGAGCTGCAGAGCTTCACAGCCCAGGTGGGAGAATGTGTCGACAGGACAAAAAATTAGCCGACCACTCATAAAATCTTGGGTTCATGCTAAAGTATGCAAAAAGAAAACAATTGTTGAAAGAGATCCATAAAAAAGTCAATCTACAGTTTCCCATAGACCCACAAAGGGGACACAGCGAACATGTGGAAGAGGCCGCTCTGCTACACAGATCAAACCAAAGTTGAACATTTCAACCTACACGGTAAATCTGTGTAATAAAATACAATGAACAGCCAAGGGCACACACTTCCCATGGCAAAACATGGTGGTGGCAGTGGCATGCTGTGTGGGGACTTTTCTTAAGCAGCATCCAGCAAGTTAATAATAGTAATAAAAGAAAATGTGTCCTGCAACTTTTAGATGCTTCTTTACTTCAATGCACCTCAGTCAAATAATGAAGTCATTAGCAGGACTCTGGAGAACTTGACTGCACTTAGGAGGTGATTCAGCTATTTCAATGAAGCGTGTTGGACCAGGGTGACAGCTGAGAGCCGCAGGCCCTTGAGGACCAGGACTGTCCAACCCTTTCTACTGACTTTGTGTATAGATTCTACACGCAAAGAAGTGTAGAATCTATACACAAATATGCAACAGATATAAGTCTAGTTTTCCTGCAAGTACCTGCATGATTCACAGTAACAAAAAAAAGGTTTCACATTGTTCATATATAGGCAACCACATCAAGGCTCTCTTTTGAAGGTGTAAACCAGCAAACAACCACTATCTTCTTCAATCAACTCCTATTCAGAATGCTTGGAGGCAACCACAGAAACCTTCCTGTCGTGGCTGTGGCCGCTATTTTCTTATCCAGATTAAAAGCAGACCACGTGGCACTTGTTTGAAATCTCTAAGTGGGTTGGAGAGCCCACTTAAGTGGCAGAGACACATAGGCTTTATTTCCTTTAGTAAACAACACTTGCAGGAGCAGGATGAAGTGTCACATCCTGAGGAAAGAGGATTTTTATTGATGCATGTAGCAAAGCCACGTGGAATGTGCATGTTCACACGATGGTGTGCTGCAGGTGTGTATTTGCTACTGAATTTGTATCATATCAAGAATCTATCGTCTGTCTCATGGCATTGAGGCTTTTGATTGGGAAACAAAGAAAACCTTAATGACTCTAACCCAGACTCTTGTCCCTTCTCTTGTTTTTCAGGCTTAATGGAAATCCGATCTGTCAGCGTGGGAGTTGTTGCCATCAAATCTGTCAGTACCGGCCTGTACTTAGCAATGTCCAAGAAAGGCACACTCTTTGGATCGGTGCGTATACAGCCTTACGACATTGCTTCTGGAGGTCAAGGCTTCCAGGTCTAGTCATTGGGTGGAAAAGGCACAAAAGATGAATTGCATGGAACATTTTACAAGAACATCAAAAAAAGAGGCCAAAGTGACACACATCTATACCTGCATCCTCAACCAGCTTGTTACACTGTCAAAATAGATGATAGAAAAAAAGAAAACACTGGACAGCTGGGATTTGAGTGCTTGTCAATTGTTGTTTGGCATAGCAAGGTTTCAAACGTAGTCACCTTTCATTGTTAAAATCAGACACACGAAATGTGTGATGTCTACTGGACTAACATCTTAAAGGAAATATCAGTCAACAAGTACTGATACAGAAAAGGGGACACACTCTGCACTAAAACCTTATACATATAAGAGATTCATGGAAGGTTCAGACATCACAGTGAAGATCTCGTTTTGGCAGCGTGATGGCAATCTGGAACATAACACTAGGACATCTTGCTGTCATAAGAGACAGGAAGTACCCAAATACAAGTGGATTGGATGTGGTCTGGATTTTGTACCAAAAGAACGTCCTTCCAACAACAACAACAATAAAAAAATAGAAAAAGATTAGTTTTTTAAAATCATCCTAGTGGAAAATGTAACAGTCAGGACTCAAAAACTAGACCACAAACTATTGCTACCTACTGAGAAAGTAATGAACTGAGCAAAATAGGTTTATTGAAGATTGTTTTGGGTGGTGAAATAGTTGATATTCTTTTGTAGACACACTTTGGGCATACCAAGTAGGCATTTTTTAAGCATAGCCTATTTGAGTACTGTAGCAGGCCACGTATGTCAGGTTCTGGTTTCTTGAGCATGGTAATCAGTTTTATATACTCCAGTAGTTCCAAACGTCAGCAGAGCTACATAAAATACAACCAACAAGTGTGTTGTGATACCGTTAGGCCAAAATCTCTGAGAATTATTTCTGAATCTGTGTTAGCTCTATGCCACACAGAAGTAAGGAAGATGAAAAGTCCAAAATGTTTTGATCGCACACCAGCAGGATGTACCTGATGAAGTGGCCAATGATTGTCTTTCATTCACCAATGAGGCACATCTACTTGAGGGCCTTTTAATTCTCATAATTTTCCATTTAAAAGTTGACATAATAGAGAAAATCTGCAATAGGAAAATACACCAGCTGCAACATCTGCAAACACCTGGAAAATCTCTCAGTGCAACAACAGACCTTGACCTTGAAAGGACGTCTTGGAAGCTGGCCTTTGATGGCGCAGCCGGAAAATCAGTCAATGTTGAGATGCAGGCCTTCCTGCTAACATCTTTAATCGTCTTCCTCTGTCTGATCGCAGGTGAAGTACAGCCCAAGCTGCAAGTTCAAAGAACGCATTGAGGAAAACGGCTACAACACGTACGCCTCGCTTCGCTGGAAGCACGGCGGCAGGCAGATGTTTGTTTCGCTGAATGGACGCGGGAAACCACGGCGAGGTCACAAGGCTCGGCGAAGACACCCATCCACTCACTTCCTGCCCATGCTTCCCTCCTAGGCGTGTCTGAACTCTTCCAGGCAGCTGCCCGGATCACCCCCCCTCACATTAGTACTGATCTAGATGTGACAACAATCTTTCCTTTTTATTTATCCATCCTCATGTTACATCAATGTACATTTGCTGAGCTCTAACATTTTAGAGTTAGGATATCTGCTTCTTAAGTTATTTTCTGCATATTCTAATGAGGTTAATATTAAACAGTGCAGTCGGACCAAAAAAATTATATGTTTTTCTTCACAGTTTCCACATTTGTGTATGTGTGTGAAAACTGCATCGAAAGATGTGTGAGGCATCATGTCTACAGATAGGTATTAAGAAAAAGAGCAATTAGAAAATAGTTTTAAATCAGAGGGAAAGGTGAAGACACTGGTGTTTTGCTCTGTTCATTTTCAAGCAGGTTCAAAGACTCAAAATCTTAAACCATACACATCAACCAGTTTTAGGGTTTATCACAGATGATGTGAATAACCTTCAGATTAAGATTATGTGATACAACTGCTCTGTGTATATAAAGCAAAAACAAAAAAAAGATATTTTAGACAGTAGTCACTTCTTTAAACTAATTGAAGATATAAAATTTGAAACAACAAAACAACAAATAAAAAAATAGAAAATATGTTGCATAAGAAAAATATCATAATGTGCAAAATAATTCTACATATTGTATGTAGTAGTAGTTTACTGTGTTAAGCACTACTTCATATATTGGTGAACCATTGTATTAAACCATTATTTTATGTTGAATTATATATTTCTTACTTTATAAGTCAAATCACAACTTTAAAAGAGGAATGAGTTGAATCTAAGAGGTCATGGAAAAAAAAATCTGACAGTAGGGGTTTGGTGCTGGCCATTTTGCCCCTTTGTTATTTCATATGTTTTTTTGTTTTGTTTGTTTAAAAAAAGAAAGAAATGTAGTAAACCGGAACATCTTCCATGGGATGTTTCACACTGACCTACATTTGTGCTCTCCAGAGGGATATTTTCTACCATGCTTGGGCCATTTTATTTGTGAAATATTACAGATCATTATCCCTAATCAAACTAAAATACTCAAACAACTTCAAATCAACATGTTTCGTTGCATGTCTTTGAGTATATAATAGAAAATTACTTTTAATAATCACATTCAAAAGACGCACGGTTGGTACAGAGCATACAATCACATTTTGTGTCCTAAAAAGTCATGAAGAAAACCATCAGAATTGCAAAAATGTAAAATCATGAAGAGTTGCAATGACCAGCAATTAGAGAAGAACAGAACATGAAGTAATCAAAGAACTGATGTCATTTTATGCCCTTTGTATACGTCTGTGTATTTCTGTCAGACTTTATCTAACTCTCAGCCAATAGATGATAGTTTAAAAGGCAGGAACATGAACCAAACAGCATGTCCTTAACATGTTCTGCACATGTCAGCAGACTCCATAAACCATGTACCACCATGGACTTTCAAGCTGAGTAGCAATAGTTTCATCCATACTGCCTCTCTGTAAAGACTTGCTAACCCTAGAAAACACAACTGTTTGCTGATAGAACATTTAATATATTTAACACTATTCTTACTCTCTAATTCTTAAAGTTGATGTATATTGTTATTTTTGACTCTTTTGTCGGACTCCGAGGAAAATAGCTATATTCAAGTTTTCTGTTTGCCTCAGTTTGTATGATATTACTACTGGATACTGGTACATTTGTGATCCACTTACTGTATGAAGCACAGCTTATTGTTCAGTTGTATGTAAAGTTGCATCCTTAGAAAACAACCCTAAAAAATCTATCTAAGCTAAGTCATTTGAGTGCCTTCGTGCAAGATGAGTTTGGTAAACCTAAATAAAATCTGCAAAACTCATGAGTCACGCTGACTTTCTTATCTCCCCGGCGACCGCTTATCTGGACCCTGCCACTGTCTGAGAAATGTTTGTAACATCTCCATCAGAGCTCGGTGACATAATTTTCCCACCTCAAACCTCATAGCACGAGAGGTCTGGATGAAGAAAACCTCCTGCTGGATGAAAGCTCTACTATGAATGATGAAATTGCTCTTACACATCATTTACACACAAATCAACCATCTAACGGTGTAGGACAGCAAACAGTCTTCTCACCAAGCAGAAAGGAGAGTCAACAGTACCTGCTTGGGGGTGAGTGAAGACCAACCTGTAAGCCAATCATAATAACCCACAGTGTAGCTTGTGGCATAGTTTAATATTTGTGGAAAGAATCTGAAAAAAAGCTTTACCACTAAGATATCTTCATTGTGTTTAGGTCAAAAGAAAAGTGATCATCTCTGTCTGGTTGAGGAGAATATGCTCAAACATCTGTTGATATCTGTGGACCTTCTTACTTGATATTATAGTTATTATGGCCATAATGCATATAAACTTGCCCATAGTTCTTTTGACATACAATTACAGTAAATTTAAAAAGGTTTTAACTTCTACATGAAAACAAAGTCTATCTCCATACCTCTGGAGAGAAACGTATAACGAGGCGTCGCAGATACACATTAAAACCTGCATTGTGCAACGTAATCTCATTTTCTGCTTGTACTTTGAACCGATTCTCCTCTTTGCCATTGTCCTCGTTCTTTTAACCCTCCTCTCTCTTTCCCTCCCTTTAAAACCATTCACCAACTTCCCCTCTCTCTTTTTGTCCTGAGAATGCGACTGACTTTTGGTACCAACTACAGGCATAGCAAATGGGAGTTGTGATTATCACTGCTCTACCACTGTCCTGTCAGTGTTATGCTCTTTGGCAAAGATTCTTTGGAAGTCCTCATCAAAGGCTTTGGTCTTTGATCTGGGGCATAAGGAGAAACCCTAAACACTGTGCTGAATAAAAAAGGAATGTCCCCAAAAACACGGCGCTGAGGCTGATGCACCTTTTCTCTGTCATGTTCATGTCTCAGGTGTTTACGCAGCATTACGTCAGATCTGAGGCGATTCATGCGTAGATTGGGCTAAAAGCTTTGATAGATGGCACCTGGCAAGCTGCAAGACAGGCTTCACACCTCTACACATACATGCACAGCAGAAGGGTCCCGATCTTCAAGAAAACCTAAATCCACTCCGCCATTTTCATCAAAACTCCACATGAATAATTCTATACAAATCACCTAAAGCACCCTTTATAGAAAAGGATACTCCGAATGCTTTAACCTTCGTTTTGCAGCCGAGTGACAGAAGAAAGTAATAATTGAATCCCATTTTGAAGGCCTCCGCCAAAATCTACAGGGGCACAAGTCATGCTGCTTCAGCGACAACAAACCGCAGCCTCTGAAACCTTTGAAACCCTGTGTGGTCATTTTTCTCTCACAGCAGCTGAAAAGAACTGTGGTGGGTGGGAAAGAAGAAAAAAAAAGAGAGAGAGAGAGAGAGCCCCTCACTACTCATAATACCAATCTTATGTATGTAGATGAAAATGGAAGAGATGGGAGGGGCTGTGATGAGGGGGGTGGTGGTGTCTGACAGACTAAGGCACAATTTTAAAGCGCTTATTGAATTGCTATTACAGCTCCTGAGACTAATTGTGGCTGTTGTGTGTCTCTCGGTGGCCTAGGGGGCTCTGGAGTGGCCCTGTATGCTCTTACTCAGTGGGGTTTTCAAACCGAGTGGCCCTGAAAGAGAACGGGACCACCGTAGATCAATGGCAAACCTTTCACTCTTTCACAAGCCCTTGCTAATCCTTCTCATTTGTCTGCCATTTGTTGAGGCACATTCATGGCTCCCTGAATTTAGGATTAGAGCTTGTTTTGTTACAAAAACAGCCCGAGGTATAACGCTGAATAGATGGGCTGAAGGGTGAGCCAAGGATGAGTGGGGATGTGAGTTTTTGAGTTTGCGTGCATGTATGGTTATTAAGTTACACTTTGATCGAGTTCAGGTAAAAAATATCAGGTCTTTATCATGAGAAGTTATGTATCTTTTTGGAGATGATATAGCTGAACTAAACATTAGTAGAGAAGTGAGAGAGCTGTTTGTAATGCTGTGTTTTACTTAATTTTTTTTTTTAAATACAAACATAAAAAAAAACAAAAGCAAAGAAGCACAAAATATAAGAATAAAGGGAACACTGTCCTCCTTACCTCAACCAGGTCACATTCACAATACATTGTTTTCTGTCAAAGCTGTACCTATTTTTGGAAAAAAAAAAAGTTTTATAGTAAAGGTTCGAAAATGTTGGATTTTGGATCCACTCATAACCTCATCCAGCTTGACAAAGACTCCAGTTTCATCGAACAAAAAAAACACTCCTGAGCATAATGCAGCCACCACCTTTAAATGAGATGATTTTATTTTAAACATACCATTTGGTGTAATGGTTCAAAAGTTCCTGATTGGTTTCATCCTACACATTCTTCCAAAAAGTTTGTTAAATTATCTTTGAAATAAAACTCTTCTGTCGAACTGCCATAGTCCAGATATATTGAAAATACAGGATATTTTTATACACAAACTCAACTTCTTCAATACTGCTGTCGGCCTCAAAGGCAAATCAACCAGTTCAAGGGCGAATCACATTTTGCAACATGACAAAATATGAAAAAAAATCCAATAAAATCAAGGGGTATGATTACTTTTGCACATTTCTGGTTCCAGTTTTTATTTTAAAGGAGTTACCTCAAGATCCCAATAAGTAACTTAAAATATAATGTTATCCAGCATAATCGACATAGTTCTTCCATTCACATCTTTGTGCATCACTCCACATTCATACAGTGAGAATCAAAACAGACTTTCCTGTCCCGACTCCCTGGAGAAACTATTTCATAAAAGCGAGGGAAAACATGAACAAATTGATTCATCACACATGAAGCACACGCAAAGGAAATACAATTTCATGAAAGCAAACGTTCCCTCCGGATTTCGATATTATTATTACTTTTATGCACCGAAGCTGTGAGACTGTCTGAGCGCAGTGCTGGCAGGCTGTGGCAGAGCTGCCTCAGGGCATCTCATCACTGAGTGGATTAGTGTTCATGTCTGAGGCCACTTAGTGGAGTTTAGATGGGGCTGCTGAGTGGCACCTGCACCCCCACCACACCACCCCTCCAATCCCTGCCACACCATGCCGCAGGTATGTGTGGTGCCGTCTGGTCAAACCCCACGTCGCAAATTCTCTGGATGCTTGCCGTCGTGCCAGACGCTGGGGGACTGAGGTGGAGGGATGAGTGGAGAGATGATTTTGTACAGAGGAAAGTTGGACGTAAAAAAGAGGGACACATTAGAGAATTTAACTAGGAATGTGTGCTTTGTTGCTGAGAACAAGCTGGATACAGTAGAAATATGGAAACAAATTCCATATTCCTCTGAAGCAAACATAAAACATTAAAATGCACTTGAAACCAGATATTTACACAGACCGGTCGTGTTTCGTCATTGCTATGCATAACTCCAATTTAATCACACTGGCCTGATGACAACAAAATCAATGTTTCGGAGTAGCCGCCACAAAACCCTGATCGATGGGCTAGTGTCACCAAGGTGACTTACGAACCTGACACGGTTATACCAGTACTGTTCGAAGGAATGAGTACAAAATGTTTGTCGTGAGATGCTTTTTGAAAGGATACGCAAAACCCTCTGAACCTGAAGAAAGTTTTAAAAAAATGATTTCTCTCACAATTCCGATTAAAAACAGTAAAGGTTTATTCTGATTTAAAGTCGGACAGCGAGTCAAAAATCTTAAGTCTTTTTTGAACGAGTCCACGTAAACATCAAGTGTCAGCTGGTTATTATCAGGAACTCACCTGATTTAGGGAATTGCCACCATTTTTATATTTCAGGTTGAGCTTTTTTTTGTTGTTGACAGAAAGATGATTAGCCAATAAAAAAACATAAAAAATGAATGGGAGTAACACAAGTGGACTCCATCTATATTGTTTGGTCAGCTGAGGCAGGCCAGCCGGGTGTTGGCCGCCGTCCCAGTCATCATTGCGAGGTTGTCTTTGGCCATTAGTAGCTGGAAAAGACCAAAGGCAGAGCGGCATTGCACAAAGTTGAACTGTGTCCGCCCAGCTCCCTTAAGCCCCGCTTTATGTGAATAATTCTTTATGCCGGTGAAAACCAGACCAAGCCTGCGTTTTGTCACTGCGAGCGCGGTGATATTTGCTTTCACTTCAAAGATCAACAGGTGGATGGTCCACTTTGACATTTCTGCACAGTGTCGAGTTCTGAGCATCATGTTGTGGTTTGGGTTGAAACAGACCAGGTGTGAGGGTTTTCGTTGGATTAAAATCAGACAATAAGCAAATGTCCTGTCCTGTCATCAGGTTGTCGACTGAGGAACCTAAACTTAAGACTTCTGCTTCTAAATGAGTGTGCAAGTGAAGTCCAGACTTATGCCATTGGCTCACCTTGTAAATATGTGTTGTCTGTTACAGCAGCGTATGACATAACATAACAATTTTCTAAAAACAATCCAACCTCAATTTGAGTACACCTAATCAGTGCTAAAAAATCTTAACAAAATCAGATTGAGGTATTACCTTTCATTAGAATAAATGTAACAGAAAAAATGTTTCATTTATGTTTTTTTTGTTCAAATAATATTTGAATATACAGGACATCTTTAATTAGTCATCTATAACCTCCTGTTCTCCCTTGTTGGTGTATTCTTGGGCAAGGCACTTAACCTAAACCAGCTACTTATTTTCATGTCAGTGTATGAATGTGTGCACATTTATTGATACGACTGACTCTGTTCTCATTACATTCAGTCCATTTTCTTTCTTGAAAATAGGAAAGGCAAAAACAACAATAACATGCATTTCAAGTAGTGCAGATGTGTGACTAACTTCATGAGTCAAGACGTGTCTACAAGAAAACGTACAAAAGTCTGAAGAAAAATGTCTAAAGTTTTAGCGATAAATTCTTGTTGTTTAGGAAAAATGTTTTGACGTTTTTACTACTGTGTTCCTTTTCCACAACACTTTGCATGGTTCAAAAGCTGGAAGCTGACCCCAAGTTTATCTTACCACTAAGTACCTTGAGGAGGAATGAGGGAGGTAAAAAGAATCTTCAGTACTCACATAAGAGAACTGAATGCAAAGCACAGCATACTGTCCAAACTATATTGCCACTGAAGCAATTTTAAAATGACATAAATATTATTACATAACACAGTATATAAAGTACATAGAGAAAACATATTTGGCTTACAGGTGTTTTGATTTCCTGAAATATTCCACTCTCATCTTCTGGTTCACCTGCATATCACTGACTGCGTTTTCAAACAGGTCAACATGGAATCATAAAACTTGAGAAAGATTGCATGCTGTAATTTATGCACTGAATTTATTAATGAGCAATTAATAGCTTATAAGATATTTCTCAAGTTATTTTTCAAAAAGATTATTATTTAAAATGAAACAGTTTAGACATGTTGTTTACCAGCTGAGTGAGATTTTTCTCTGACAGACAAATGGCTCCCCCTGATGGTCAAAAAGTGAGTCTGTTTTTTGTTTTTTTTTCCCCCCTAGCACGTATAAATAAAAAGAAAGACAGCTACTATTTCAGAGAAGTAAGAGAACATGTTTTATTTCATGGGCAGTCTCGGTATTTCAGTATAAAGTCTAGGAGCTTCTCTATTTTTCAAACAATTCTCTATCATGACATTGTAGTTAAATTAATTAAAATATGGAAAAAAGAAATGACTACAAAAAAACCTTTTATGTGCTCAAAGTGTCATTTAGATTAGTTTGAATCAAACTATCTGGAGGATTAACCCATTCAAAGCTCTTTTCTATCACCTGCATCACCACTTTGAAGTTGTATAATGTAGCCTGGTTTAAAGAAGCCTGACCCTAAATCTCTCGGCTATTGAGGAACGATTTGTTGAGGTTTTAAATTTTCTCCTCAGACGCTTCTCGGAAATTGCCTGAGATGTAAACAATCATCCTCCAATGCAAGTAGAGAAATGCCAAGCTGAACAAGGCGGTTTTTAATGTTAATTCAATATTGGGAAGTGTGGCCAACACAGACTGAACGGCTTCATTCACTTCCTCCACTGCCATTGCTAAATTATCAGTAGACCACAATTGTAAAACAGTGCAGAAAATCGACGACATCGTTCTCGACTTTTCCTTCTGTTCGCTGACTGTTCGCTAATCCTACTGGAGAAATCTCCATTCTAATCGGAAAAATCCTAAACTGAGCTGTGGGGCGGGATATGAATCAAACAGATATGCATAGGTCACCCTACGTAGTATGTAACATATACTACGTAGGGCTTTAAACATATATGTATTTTTACATATATGTTTAAAGATGAAACTTTGTCATGACAGTATAACACAAGCAAGATACTTGGTGAAAAAACTGAACTCCTCTACCTCCTCCCAGCTTGCCCAGTGCTAACTGTAGATATACACATCTCAGTCAGAAACAACCGGGTGCAAGATTTTCATTCATGCTGTCAATCATGCTTGTGTATAGAGGCTCACCCCAACAGAACCTGTCATGAATGCTCAGGCTATCTAGGATGACTACCAATGATGGCAGATAAACAGTTTTTCTGCAATAGTAAGTTGCTTCTCGGCCATTAGTCCGTTGAGCAGCTTGCACATAAGCATGATTGACAGCACCAAGACCTCCCTACTTTAGCCACTAGCGATGCATTTCTGCAAATTGCTAACGTAGTGCAGGGAGGACCTTATCATTATTATATTATACTGTCAAGACATAGCAACAGTTTAACAAGTACGTTAAAAAACTGTTTTTGTTTATATACAAATTACATGCTATAGTTTTAACATGGTATGGTTTTCACAAAGCCATATGGCAAATGTGGATTGCTATTTACTTTTGCTACCTTTGAACTTTAAATGTTTTAAATTGTGTCCAAAGTCTAAAACATAAATAAAACAACTGGTGAACAAGAGTGTGCACCAGAACTGCAACACAGGAAGAGGGGGGAAATGTAGATGAATAAGAAACCCACAAAATGAAGAAATGTTGTGTAAAGCAATAAATAATCTCAACTGCACATCTTGGTTCTACTCAAAGATAAACGTTTTACCGATATCTCCACTTCCAGCTTATCAGATACAGAATGTACTGAACAGTCAAGTGGTTTTAAATACATCTTATTTACTTGTAGGACTTTGAATTAAAACCATAAAACGTCAAAGAAAAAGAAAGTTAATGCTGTGCATAACTCGCATGTATGCCATGCAAATCTAATTATATGTATCTAGAAAATACATACAGGTTTGTGGATATAATTTTTAACATACCAACACAAAGCTTATAACAAATTAACTCAGTCAAAAGCAGAAGTAGATGCTGACAGTAAGTGCATGAGACATAAAAGGAAGTCCTCACTTGACAGTCTGTTCAGCTTCAACACAAAGAGGCTACAAAATTGTTGAAGACGAAAGGAAAAGGAAAGGATGTCATAGATTCATTTCGAGTAACAGTCTGTAATAAATTGATTGCTCCTTTTTACTTCCCCATTTGCTCAACATAATTTCTTAATATTCTTCTGAGATGGAAGTTGTGACATTTTACCAAAACAGAAGTAATTGAGGAATGCAAAACCTGTTGAGCATACAGCTGTGGCAATTTTTTATTTTTATTTATTTTTGTACGAATTATATTATAGGATGATACGTAAAGTTCTCTCAACTTTACGTATTTAGACTCTCACTGAGGTCTGGAAGTTAATCAGGGCCTTCTAAGACTTTAATATGCTTTGACTTAAATAATTTGACTGGAGGGTGAACTTCTGTCCCAATCTGGGGTTTTATAGAGCTTACCTTCTTCTCATGAACTCTGAAAAGCTTCTGTTCAAAAAGGCATCAATGTGATTACTAAATTTCATAGTGGGTAAGGTGTAATCAGAGTGATTTGCAGAGTAAATGTTCAGTCGCATATAAAGCTTTAAATAGACCTCAGAGTTTAGTTTCGTTCCTCTCCGACTACAGCACATTCTTGCACGTTTGCATCATGTTTGTTGCATCCTCTACATGGTTTGAGGCAAGGTTAAAGTGTTCATCTTCATGTCACTCTTCCAGAAAAGACTAGATGTATCTGCAATTATAGGTCCTCCTATAATTTGCTTATTAGGTGAATAGTGAAGGCAACTCGCTACCCGGAATTTCGCCGGAGATCAGGCTAAATGTTTGAAAACATTGTTTCCTTTTCCCGTCACTTTACGTCTCTGAGAAACTTTCTGTTGTAAGTTTGATATGGTAAAGTGTGGTAAAATAATATTCATAGAATAATTTTGAAGCTCAACTTTAAATCTGAATGGTTACTTAAACTATTTATAGAATTGAGGACATAAATGCAATAGAAGGCAAGAGCCAGAATAGGTGCAACCTGAAGGACTTAACGATGTGGACAAAAACGTATACATGAAGCCCGAGAAGTGAAAAAAAATCCATAAAGATGAGGTTAGAATACCTTTTGAAATTAGCACCCTCTAAAAAGGTGGCTGTCACTTAAGTTAAAATAGTTTGTTATTCTGAAATAATATATCTTACCTATTGTGTTTTTCATTGGCTGTAAGAGGAAAATCATTATAATTAGAAGAAATACAGTCTTGAAAACATCAAGCTCTGTGTAATTAATCTGTATAAAATTTTAAAAGTTATAAAATTAACTTTTCAACAATGTTCAGTAACACTTTGTTTGAAGAGGTGTGCATAAGTATGACATGACACTGTCATAAATATGACAGAACATGAAGGAGTCTTATGATTGTTGTAATGAAGTCATTATTTACCAAATAATGCAAAGTTGATACTTTTAATTAAACTTTGCATTAAAAGTGTCATTATTTACCGAATGACACTTAATGTCAACAGCCATAAACATTCATAAAGACTCCTTCATGTTCATGACAGTGTCATCAGTGTTATGCACACCCCTTCAAGTAAAATCTTACCCAATAGTCTGTAATTAATTTTTTCATAAATGTGTTATTTATGGATTTGATGGTTGTGTGCAACTTTTTCACCTTCGACGCACTTGAAATACGTTTTAAAAGTTGTTTTCTGAATGCAGACCAGTAGAAAACCAGAAATTTGACGGTGAGTGTGTCATTGGACGAATGACTGAACAGAAGTCATTCAAACACAGAAACAAGAAAACTGCAGTTGACGCATAAAATTTAAAGACTTCAAAAGCAGAATACCAATTCATAAAAGTAACACAAAGTCCGATACACTGTGGACTCTTTTCGAACAGTGAGTGCCCACTTGTCTCTGCTTGAGGTGGCTTCCGCAGATTATATATATATATATATATATATATATATATATATATATATATTTTTTTTTTTTTTTTTTTTTTACAGAAAATAATTTCCATTTATGGAGGAAATTGGAAATCTTACAAACAATAACTAACCAAATACTGTGCTTTAATGGAGCCTTACCAGAGCATGCACTTTATTTTTGAAGATGTAAAAGATCAAAGATGAGGTATTGATGCCGAGTCCGACTGTTGACTTCATTTCACAACCGTGAGAAGAAATCAGAAGCAGGAAGCTGAGGTGCAAGAGATTATAGGTTGTGGTTTTGAGTTTTATCAGTAGATTTGTTTCAAAGAACACGGTGTTTGTGGTTTAATTTGATGACACTCACAAGATAATCTTTCAGTGCAAGGAAATGCATACATAGTAGCAAGAAAAAAAAAAAAAAAAAACAAGCCCAGCAAGTTAATAATGTCAGCTGAAATGTTTATTAGAAGCAAAAGCAGCATTCTTTGCACGTCACGTAATATTTGGTGTAGACTGAAAATTAAAAACACTTTGGTGTAACTGAGACATTTATATAGGTCTTGTTGGCATCGATCAACATTAAAAAGTTTTTTGTAAAGACTATTAATACGCTCAGATTGTATGAATATGCATCCTGTAGCTAAAATTACAGGATAACAGGAGTTGTGTTTGATTCTCATTGTAAAGGTGATGTGCTGTTTCAGAACTGATCTCATCAGAATGATTTGAGGAAATCTTCAAAAATATCATCTGATGTGACTCAGACGAATCAGAAATAAATCCCTTTATGAACAATGATTACTTCTAAGATGTCTCTGTGACTCAGCAAGTTTAGTAATTCGCTCATGGTAATTCAGATCTTAAAACCGTGCTTTCTGTTTGAATCCATACCTGAAAGAGGTATTGATGATTGTCTGCTTATGATTTGATTACTTGTGACACGTGTTACTGACAATCCAGACAGAGCTCTCTTTCAGTTTGGTGCAAGTTTGAATTGAGTAAACGGGTTTTGTGAAAGTCTGCTATTTCTGCTAAAACATACTTTTGCTGGGAGAAAAGAGGAAGTAAGACAGGCCTGTTCAAAATCTCAATGTAGCTTTACTATTCCTTCTTTGTGCCAATCCATAATCCTGCACCTTTGCTCTCCCACAGGCCTGATGAACCCTGTTGACATGGCTGAGCATAAGTTCTTCTCATGCATATGGTTGTTTTGTGTAATGTTAGAAGTTTCTAAGATTTAAACTGACCCTGTTAGATTAGTTACCTTTTCAAAATGTCTATCACTACCTGAGTCATATCTGTATTTCAGAGAAGAGACTCGATGAGTCATAATGGTACTTCACACTTCAGCTGACAGCTTTGAGGAGGCTCAGTGAAAAGGAAATAAAGACATTTCTTATTGATCATGCCATTTGTGCTGGGACAGAAATAGTGTAATGGACCTTATAAAAATGATAGAGGGCGTTTCATAGATTCACTATTTGCTCCACTGTTCTTAAGGAGACTTGTAGACTGAAAGTGCGAAAACAACTGCGTCAAGGTGCTCAAAGGACAACGGTGAAGAGACCTTTAGACCCAAAACCTCAGACGGTGTTTTCAGTTTGTCATCTACTTTTTAAAATTTATGCTGAGCTCACCCTCTAACTGCACAGAGCATATGTGCTTTGGTTCAAGTTTTCCAGCAAGAACCACAAACGTTCCATTTACTGTAACTTTAACCCAATGAGCTACCATTGGGTTACTGACCACAGGTGCACAATGATGACACATAAGACAGGGGGTAAGGGGGGGCTTCAATGACATGTTCAATAAAAACCACAGGCTGTGTATAAAGGAATACCTCAATCCTCAGACGACAATATACGAGTGAGATGATAAAAGTGATGGCGTCGTGGCAGGTCTTAATGCTCTTCCTTGTCCTGGCAGTTCTCGGACAAAAAGGTGATATTAAGATCCATTTATTGTTCTTTGTTGAAATAGAAACCTATGCTTATACATATTCTTGCTTTTACAGCTCATGGGACTGAGATTGTTAATGGCAAAAAAGTACCTAATCGTTTGATGCTTTATATGGCTTCGGTTCAAAACGACAAGGGTCAGCATAAATGTGGGGGATTTCTCATCAGCGAAGACTTTGTGGTCACGGCTGCACACTGTGATAAAAAGTGAGTTTTAAAAAGGCTTACAGAACTTTGATATTTTGTAAATGCTTTTCTTCTTTTTTGAAATACTAAAGACTAAATCTTTTATTTCTTTATCCCCTTTAGTAACCCTACAAGTGTTGTACTTGGAACTCACAACCTCAAGAAAGTTGATGATGGCACAATGAGATATAACGTAACCCGGTGCAAGCACCCAGATTTCAACAGTGTTATATCTGGCAATGACATTATGCTTCTCAAAGTAAGTGTATTTCTTACTTTTTTAAATTTTAGTGAATATTCTGAAACCTTTAAATCTCTCATTGTGTTTTTCTTGCACTAAAAGCTGTCTAAGAAAGTGCAACTCAACAAAAATGTGCAGCCGATCCAAATACCAAAGGGTGAGATGAAACTAAGAGATAATGCCAAGTGTCGCGTCGTTGGCTGGGGCTTCACAAGATATCGTGGTGAAACTTCCAACCTGCTGGAAATGGCTGAAGTGACCTTAACAAATCTGAAACAATGCAAAGCTAAATGGAAATTTTTGAAGCACGATCTTCCAAACAATGTGATCTGTACAGGTGGACATAACACAAAAGCAGGATTCTGCCAGGTGCAAATGTCTCTAAAAGTATTGCTGCCAAGTGTTACATAACAGAAAAAAACTTATCAAGCTCTGCTTTCTACACAGGGTGACTCAGGAGGACCTCTAGTGTGTGGAGCGACAGCCGCAGGCGTTGTGTCTTTCAACAGGGAGTGTAACCCTGATATCCCTAACGTCTATACAGACATATCAAAATACGTGTCCTGGATAAAAAAGATTCGCAAGCAAAAGCACTGTTAAGTGTAACATCATGCACATATTTCTCCTACTGTTTCTGTGTCTCTCTGTGTTTGGTCTTTAATCACAGGATGAAAGGCAATAAAATGTTTTAAAACTTGTAAGTTGTTTCATTTCTACTAAAGCAGATATGGAAAATTTTATGTAGACCTTTGAAATGAAATAAATCTTTTGTAAATACTTTAAATTGGACTGAAAAAGAGTAAACTGTTGATAGACTAAAAAGCTAATTTTCTAATAGCTTATCACTGGTGTAAGCACATTCCACAATAAATACTCCAATGAATAATAGCATTGCATGTAGCATATATACATTTGAGTTTGTTACATTATAGGTCATCAATGACAACTCAACTAAACTTGCTGATATTAATTGGTCATAAGACCTGGGTTTGTTTTCTAAATAGCAGATTTCAGCCTGTTCTTTGGTTATGTATAATTAATTCTTTAGTTTCAAAGATGAACCTAGAAAGCTGCATAAGATTGTCAGAAAGCCACAAATTTTACATGCTTTTTTTCTTTTACTTTTTTATTTTTATGTGCACATATAATCACACTTAAAAATGTTGACGTTTGAAAAAATGAAAAAAATAAAGAAAAATTATTATGAAAAATTACAATAGAAAAACATTAAGTCCTCCTGCAGGGATATTGTGTGCAAACTTGCATGTTTTCCTGTAATAGAGTTGCTAAAACACACATAAAGGATAAAGCTTTACTTTGCTTACAGAACACAGAGAGCTGTTATTCAATCCCCATCTGCCACATGTTTGAAGCATGTGTGCCACCTTGATGAGCAGATAAATTAAAAAAGTAAACCTCAAAACATGAACACATATGATATACAAGCGCTTTATCAGTGTCTGTCATTCATCTACACTTTCACAAGAGGGCATTCCAAAGCTTGTTTTGTCAAATGAATGTCTGTGTTACTGAAATAAAGTTATGTTTAGTGAGGCTCCCAGATAAGTCTAAGCCTGCCAAGGATGGAGTAAACTTTTGCCACTATTTTTGTAGTTATTGCAGATAGTTCGTCTTGTGCTTTTTTTAAGTCTAGTGGCTGTTTCGAAATACAGATGATGTGATTAGAAAGACAGACACAGGCTGACTGATCCAGACAGATAGATACAGACAGACCGATATAGACACTGATACAGACAGACCGATATGGACAGACTGATGCAGACGGCAGCCTCTGCCAGTGCCACTTTACCAGAATAACATAAATCCTGTTTGGCTATAAAGCAGTAACAAATCTTAGAGAAGTCTTTTTTTGAACATGTGGAATGCTAATAATGTTTATTCCAATACTGTGTTCTGTAATCTGAAGATTTTTAGTACAAGTTGATTGAGGATTTCTTCATTTTTCCTCATAGAAAGATGACAGAGCTCAACAACATGTTAGAACTGCAAGTAGTAATGACTAAACATAATCTAGCTTAAAAAAAAATCCATCCCTTTAGGATGCTGCTGGTTTAGCAGATTTCATTTCACAAGGACAGAGTTACGATGTTGGAGGAATTACATAACCGTCCTATCGCTATCTCAGCCCCATGACTGCAATAACAATTTGATTTGTCTTAGTTCCAGAGGTTCAAAGGGTTTAAACAGATTCGGCCTGTTTTCTAAAAGTAGGTCATTGCTGAGATCCTTATCTGTTTTCAGAGAAAAGACAGAATGAGTCATAATGGTACTTCAGTGTTTAGGTGGCAGGTATAGCGTGTTGCAATAGTACGTCAGCCAATGACCTCTTCATTGTTCTGGAAAGCTTAAAAAAAAAGTGGTAACCAGAAGCTGCTACTATAGAAATGCCACAAAGTTTGGGTTCTTCTGAGAGAAAATTACATTTCTGAACTATGACCAACTATGGCAATCAGAGGCAAAGATATTAGATGAAAAACATTATCTTTTACCAACTGGCATTAGTAAACAGAAGTTATCAAGATGAAGACAGTATGGTGGCTATAAAAAAGTATGGGGTTCATAAATAATTGATTAATCTCAATGGGGAAGTAAAAGTTGCAATTTTTCAAGAAGTTGTTGTACTTAGGGGATGATTGTGGATAGAAAGAATTTACAGCAGTGATCAATACAACAGCTGTGAAGCGAAGGTCTCTGACTGAAAACACTTTGCTCAATCTCATGTATTGTCATGAGGTGAGGTGGTTGTGGTGAGGAGAGGACGCTTAGACCCAGGTAGGATGATGATAATGGTGATTTATTTAAGATGATAGCTCAACAGTCCAAGTACAGGCGGCAAAGCTGAACGGAAAGCTAAGGTTCTCACTGGTAGCAACTGACTAGAAACAGACTGAAACATGAGCTAAGTCGACGCAGGACCTCCCAGTACAACTGAGACGACTGACGCTAACATATGTTTGACGACAAGGAACACAGACAACGGGTGGGACTAAATACACACAGGGGTAATCAAGGGAACGAGACACACCTAGGAAACAATCAACGGTTAAGATGCAGAGACAGAGACTCAGGGAACAGGATCACACAGAAGAAAACTCAAAATGAACACACAGAAACACAGATCATATTCATAACATGTATAAGATTTCCAGGGTTGGCTGTGATGTTCATTATTACACTTCTTTGCACAACTAGTATGTTGCATTATTTCATAAAGTTAAATTGCCAAAAAATAAAACACAGTCAGGAAGAGTAATTTTTTCATTTTAGGCTCATTGAATACACATTTACACTGATGTAGTTTAATGATAAGTTGCGGATTTTCAAATTAAAAGACAGTCACAAAAAAGATTTCTCACTTTGCCTGTACTAAAATCCATGTTTTCCATTATGGAAACATAATGACAGAATGAGTCATAATGGTACTTCAGAGTTTAGGTGGAAGGTATAGCGTGTTGCAATAGTACATCAGTCAATGACCTCTTCATTGTTGTGGAAAGCTTAAAAAATAGAGCGGCAACCAGAACCTGCTACTATAAAATGCCACAAAGTTTGTTTGTTTGTTGTTTTTTTTTAGAGAAAATTACATTTCTGATCTATGGAACTGAAAAATGTGTTACTCAACAGGTCAGCTTCATTGAGAACAAAAGGCAGTTCTGTGTGTATCAAATGTTTGGATTTTTATGAGTAAAGTGCATTGATCAAATGTCACATGTTCTTTGAAAACCACCCATTATTCTCTCGATAACTATTTTTAATACTTGTTTTCTTGGATATTACTACATGGTGATGCTTGTTTCTTTCCAGACGACCGATCTGTACGTTTTGTGATGTCATCGCAAACACCAATAGTGAATAGAAGATTAAAAAAAAAAACTTTAACAAGTGCTAAAGTTTGAGCTTAGTTAGTGCTAAAGCTTCAAAAATACAAAATTAAGACAATGCACCACAATAGTTTTGTTTGGCTTTGATGCAACATCACCGCAAAAAAAAAAAAAACAGGAAAAAGAAAAAAAACTGGACATGGAGGACTATAATTCTTTTCAATAGATGTGCAAGAAGTTTTGAAGAGAAAGAAAACATTTTGTGCAATGGTAAAAAAAAGGGCAAAGTAACGGCAAGTAATGAGTTAAATTTTCCTGTTGTATGTGTTTTTAACCAGAACCGCCCACATCCATTTACCCTACACCACATTTACTCAGACCACAAGTACACAGTGATCACAGAGAGGGTCTGCAATGACGCACATTCATAATTTATATAACTTTTCAACCCTCTGATAATGCATCAGTATAATAATAAATACTGCAGGACTTAATTTGTCTTCATCGTCTCACATTTCTGTCATTTTCTGTCAAAACAATGATATAGTAAAATCTAATAATTAATCAGAAAATCTTTTTGTTGCAGCACCAGCAGAGGGACTGAGATAAGTAGCTATTCAGTTTTTCTAAGTTATGTTTGATATATTCAATATTTTATAACAACTGAAGGGAACATAGTTACTTGATTGTGATGTAAAGTGGCACCACATAACAGGAAAGTATATAATACCCCTAATTTATGTGGCCATGGCTGCACAATGTAATATAAGAGGCCCCATGGGCCAAAACTTACAAACTCTCTTACACGTACTATCAAACTCACATTCACTATCAATCTCTCTTACATTTACTATCAAACTCTTACACGTACTATCAAAGTCTCTTACATGTACTGTCAAACTATCAAACTCACATTCATTATCAAACTCTCTCACATTCACAGTCAAACTCTCTTACACGTACAACGGAGGTTAACTTAAAATTTCAGTTTCTGATTGGACCCCAGGCAGGAGTAGGTGGGTTTTCCCCTTCCCGGATTATCCCTTATGATACTAAGAGGTAAAAATAAATAATCCTAACTGATAATCCTCTGCTGTGTGGGGTTTTACATAGAACGTCGTCGGGACCACACCGGTCTAAACTCTGGGCTGTCACGGCGTGTGGGATTCTGTGGCGGTGGTGTTGGTTGGCATCGATAATGCACATAATGTATCCTCATGCACATCTTCTTGATAAATATATCGCACATACACAAGTAGTATTGCCTTGTTGTTAACATCTGTAGATTCGTCTACCTGGAGGGTGTACTGCGGTGATGTATTAACCCTCTCCAACAATTGTGCTAGCCGACAGAGGCACCTGCTCAATCTTTTTAACAGCAGCGTCTCGTAGAACTTCACGGCAGATGTCTTTAACGGAGGGCAAAATAAATTCTTCACCAATAGTAAATGGTTTTTTAGCCTTAGCAATACGGTTGGACACCAAGTACGATGCTTTCAGTGCATTTACATTTAGTGATGTGGTAGCCCTCAGTAATTTTTTCTGTCCATCACGTTCCTGATTTAAAATATTAGTTGCCTCTGTGAGTCGCTCAGCTATTTTTCTGTCCGTGAAAAACCGCCTACGACTGCCTGGGATCCAATCAGGAACTGAAATTTTAAGTTAACTTCCGTTGCAATCAAACTCAGAGAGTTTGATAGTGATTAGCTGCGTGCTTGTTTCCTGCCATGCTGCCTGTCCTGGACTGTTGGGAGCAATATTACCATTAAATCCATTATTCATCACTTCAACCTGGGTCTGCCTGCGTTCTCTACTCACCACAACCACACCGTTTATGACACTTGAAGCTTGTTATAGTTTCAGGGAAACAGGAAAACAACCATTTACACTTCCATGACTCACAGGTGTGTTTTTAGTGCATGTAGGCATTCTATGGTTAAATCTGCATAAACCCATATCACTCACTTGGGAATAAAAGAAAAGGTTGTTTTGAACATTTGGTTAACCAAGAGATTACCATATGGGTGATTTTGATCAACTTTTGATAATCTGCTCATGAACATATGTAACCAGACCTCAGAATGTTCTACCAGTGATGTTTCGTTTTTTTTTTTTGCTGGAATTATGATGTTGAAAGCTTGGTCTGTGGTTTTTATGCATTTGGCGATGCAGTTTGAGCATACGGTGATCTTGTATCAAAGAAAATACATATTACATCTGCTTTTCTCAGTAAATTTACTTCTAATCACGGTGTACCTGAAATTCCCATAATGTCAACTCTGTCAACAATTCTATGCAGAAAAAAGCATGTTTTTATGTAATATTTTGAGCATTTTCTAAAATGGAGACTGAAGTGCTATGCCACAATAAATTAGTCCACAAATTAAGGTATGCATAAAAATAGAACTACCAAGGAAATAAGAATTGAAGACTTACTGAATTTGAATATTAAGTAAATACGTCTGTTGTAGGTGTAATCTTGACAGATTCCATCATAAAAAACTGTTTAACTTTTTATGCATAGAGTATAAAAGCATGACATGCAAATAAATTATGAATTTATCAGTTAACAAATCAACAGCAATATTATTAGATGTCCCTCTTTTTACTTTGCTTAGCTCTTTTTGTCAATGCATCACAACAGGAGATAGGAGAGCTGTGCTAAACATCTTTGAATAAATCAATTGATGCTTCCTGTCAGATGTTGCTTTGCAGTCTGCATTTAAAGATGAACTGATACCAGCGTTCAAGAGCTGCAGAGCTAAGATGTCATCTTTTGTAGCATTATCCAGACTGATCATGGTGTAAAGACTTGCAAGATGCTTTTAGACAGGGTAAATACATTTTTTAAAAATCTAGCATTGAAGCATTGCTCATCAAACAGGAAAACAGCTTTTAGCTAAGCTTTGTTAGCTGCTGGAAGGAAGGCATAAGAGTCAGTAGTTGGAATACTGAGAAGCTAACAATTACCACCCTGAAATTCAATTGCTTAAGTTAACAGAAAATGTTCTAATAAAGTGTAGGTAAACTTTAATTTGTATCGGTAGCTGTTAAAATGCCTTTAACAAAACAGCAGAGATTTCCTAAAACATATTACAAAAGTCTTGCAGACACGACCTTAATTCAAGTCGCCTCGTGGTCATCAAGACCGCTCCTGTCCAGATCATCATTAATAAGAGGCTAAAACGCTAATAAAATGTGGCGTTCTTTCACAGCAAAATAAAGATTCAGAATTTTGAGTTTATTCATTTAGAAGCATTATTGGACTGTAACTTCCTCACCTGGTGTCAATTCTCAAATTAAATGGATTGGTGATTAAAAAAATAAAATAATCATGATCAGGACATTCTTGACATTTTAACTGAAAAAGCGGGTCCAATAGTGAAGAAGCAGGAAAATGGAAGCAGGAAGATGGTCAAGCTAGTTCAGACAGGATGTAAAGAGAGAGTCTGTGCAGCAAAAATGTTTTGGATTTGTAAATAATCATCTAAAAGTTCAAATAAGCAACATCAAAACTAAGCAGAACAAAGCATAAAAGACAAGAGGCGAATCAATGTGACTAAATGTGAGAAATCCTCAAGACAATTAACTGATTTAACTGACAGAAGTTCAAAGATCACAAAGTATTACACAGTTACAAACTTGTTGGCATATTCTGAAAGGGGATGTGGTGTAAAGATTGCCTCAGATATGCAAACATTGGTCACAAACATTTGCATAAAAGCAGCAACTTCACCTTCCAAAAACCTAACGCTTTATTGGCTGGCATGATGAAGAGTCTGGGTTATTTCCTGCTGCTCAACATTCTGTCATGTCTCGGACAAGCTGGTAAGAGACTTTAGCTTGACATTAAATCTTAAAATGCTGAATAAAGCCTAATCTTAATCTTTGCCTCTTGAATATTTTCACAGTCCATGGGAATAGGATTATACATGGGGAAAAAGTCAAAGAGAACTCGATGCAGTACATGGTCTCAGTGCAAAGCAATGTAGGTCACCAGTGTGGAGGATTCCTGCTCAATGAGGAATATGTGGTCACTGCAGCACACTGTGGTGAAAAGTGAGTTTTCTTTCTTCTTTTGTTTGCATTTTCTGCTTGACAGTTGAGCCAAAACTATTTTTGAAATCAACTTTTAAATGCAAAAATTTCAGTGAACTGAAATACGTTCTTCTGGGAGATCATAACCTCAAGAGTTCAAAGATAAAAAAAGTGAGCATTAATTCCACATGCAAACCCCAGGAGTATAAGGACCCAAAACATGGCAAAGACATCATGCTTCTTCGAGTGAGTATGCTTAGCAAAGAACACTTATTGTACACAAATATCTCTGTATTTGCCTTTGGACTTGCTACAAAAAAAACAGGTTAAAAAGTCTTAATGTTTCTTTTTTTTGTGTTTTTCAGCTGTCTGAGAAAGTTCTAAACAATGACTTGAAAACAATTCCCCTTCCTTTGTCTGAGAGACCCTTAAAAGATAATCAAGAATGCTCTGTGGCTGGATGGGGTAAAACTGAACAAAGTGATCATAGCGATGACCTGAGAATGGTGAACGTGGAAATCATAAACCAAGAAACCTGCCAGAAGCAATGGGAAAATAAACTTCCTGACAATGTGATCTGTGCTGGTGGATTTGGTATAAATAAAGGATTTTGTCAGGTCTGCTTTTTGTATTTTGATCAGAAATAATAGTCTAAACATCATGTGATAAACGTCAAACGTTAAATCTTTCATCTTTGCAGGGTGATTCTGGTGGCCCTCTGGTGTGCAATGGGACAGCCGTTGGTGTTGTGTCATTCAACAGAGCCTTCTACTGTCACTACCCGGATATACCCAACGTCTACACGGATATTTCTAAATATCTTCATTGGCTTAACAAAGTTGTGAATGAAAAGAAATGTACATAATTCTTTTTTTTTCACTGTTACTGTACATTGGAGCAGAAATTGTGGCAGTTTTGCTAATTTGCCGCTTTAATCTCAAGATGTTGAATACACTCTTGTCCTAATATTCGCCTCTTGAATATTTTTAAGTCCATGGGAGTGAGATTGAAAAAAAAGTGCAGACAAAATAAAAATATTTGAATGGTGAAAACCCCCGCAAAGACATTTCATCTATTTTTCAAATAAAACAGAGACATGTACGAATGTCGAATGTCATCACTTCGACATTGCAAGATGCAATGAAGAATTGCTTTACCTCGTTAAGGAAAATTAAAACTGTTAAATTTGCCTGATAAACAAAACAATAAACTTTAAAACTACATCTCCATTACAGTGCAATTCATAGTCAATCAGCTATAAATGTACCCATACATAGGGGACAGGTGAATAAACATATTTACATTTACATTATCTTACACCAAGAAGCAAAAAGCACACGTAGAAAAACTTGCAAGAGAAGTACGATTAACCGCACTGCTGAGAGGACATTATGTATGATATGCTTTAGAAAGAATGAGCTGTGTGGGTATGGTTTGTGATCAGTAATGAATCATGAGTTCATGACGTAGTAATCCCACCCTGGACCACATTTATAACCTTTAACAAAATATTACTATTATCAGTTAAGAATGAAGTATTTCTGTTGTGCAGTCGCTGACTGTTCATTGATTTAGAGGCAGAGAAAACGCAAGATAAATTATATTTCTACCAGTGTAATGAGTCCGTTGCAGTTGACAGAATAGTTACATAATCTCTTGTACATAATGTCCATTTCTCATGTTATTCTCCCTGTGTTGAACAGATGATTACGTAGTTATGATAATTCTCCCAGTGCAATCAGTGCTGGTGGATATAGCATATATCACTCAGTAACAGAACCTCAAATCCTTTTCATTGGTTGTCCTCCAAAACATGCAATCAAAATCTTCTAAAAGGTTAAAGTAAGATGGTAAGAGTGAACAGGAACCTGTGCACAATAAGATATGGTAGACGAGCAGATTAAGGAAGGTGTGACAGGAAATAATTTCACATTGCTTTTTGAATCTATATTTAAATTATATTATGACTTGACTTTCAAATATATTTTTGCATGTGTATAACCAGCAAGTAGCTGCAGTTTCTTATCTAAGCTTGATAAAGTTCTGGATAAAAGCTAGGTTGTATGGGTGCGTGAGGGATGGACAATTCGGAACTGGAGGTCAAACATGGAGTTAGAACTTGTGTTAATCTGGGAACCAGGCTTTACTAATATATTGAGTGACAGAAAAAAAATGGAATGTTTTTCAGTGAAAAATGTCAAATTATTCCCATAAACAAGGTCACTTTCCTGAAGTCAGCAAAAAGACATGTTTGTTTATTTGTAGATATATAAAATTTTGTTTTACAATTTTTACAGTCGGTATTTTGTGCACTTTGGAACAGTGCAAAGCAGTTACAGTGACGATATTTACTCTTTTCTGTTTACGTCACCTCAAAATGGCACAATGGCCTGAGAAGAAAATATTCAAACAATGAATCTTAAAGACAGACCAGAAACTCTCTAGGAACAATGAAATGCTTCTGCTGGAAGCATTTCTTGTCTGCTGGAATTCTTGGTTTAAAAGTCGACTATAATTTCTAGTGGAGTAGCCAGAAATTGTAGTCACGTAAGAATTAATTTTCTAATTAAGTAATCGTTTTCAAGTTGAAGGGGAGAAAAATAGTGCAGTCAAACTACTTTTGTTAGTACATTGTTTTCAGAAAGTTAAGTAAATATAGCTATAGTACAGCCACCTACAATAATGTGTACAACTGAGTGAACAAACTGTATCTGATGAAAATTGTGTTGCCTTTCAATGAAAAACTATCAACAATCAAATAACATCACTTTAACTTAGTGGCATTTAAAAACATGTGAACAAGAAAAATTAAAGTCCAACCTAAAGGGAATAGAAAATTACATTAAATCATTGCAATGTTTAAAAATATGGAGAAGGCTGGCAAGAAACGTTTCTCATGTTCGTAGTACATTGACTTCTGAGCATTCAAAGATTGTAAAAGATAATTATCGTTGACGAACTAAAGTGTCCTTTTAAGGGGGATGTGGTAAGATGTGAAGCTAATATAGATTTTCATAGATAATGGCACGAGCAAGGAAAGGAAACTACGACATAAAAAGGTCAGCTTGCCAAACTACAGCCCAGCTAGAACAAGCTTCACTGGCATCATGTTCAGACTGAAGGAATTCCAGCGTCTCCTGGTGCTGTCATGTCTCTGTCAAACAGGTGAGAAATCCACATATTTTTTATCCATAAATAACTAAACAAGCCTCTGAACAGGTTTTGTCCTTTATCTTCCTCTTTAGTTCATGGAAGTCGCATCATAAATGGGGATAAGGCTCCTGTAAACTCAATGCAGTACATGGTCTCAGTGCAAAGCAATGGAAGCCATGCATGTGGAGGATTTCTGATCAGGGAGGACTTTGTGGTCACTGCTGCACACTGCAATACTCCGTGAGTCTGATTCCTTGTTCTATTGTTGCATCCCACTAACAGTAGAGTTCATTTGTTGCAAATGTATGTAATAACCTTTTTGCTGTTAATACTTTCAGTAAACCCAATCTGGTTGTCCTGGGAAATCAGAATATCAAAAGTTCAGACATAAAAACAATAAATATTGAGTACAGCTGCGTATTCCCAACTTTCCAGAAAGTTGGACTTGGCAATGACATCATGCTGCTTAAAGTAAGTATGTGTTTATAAAAGATCCATATGTGTTATATAACACAAGTTTCAGTATGGTTACTGTGGAGAAACTCACCAGTTATTAATATCGTCACACTTGTGTTAAAAGTGTTTTTCTTAGAATTTACTTATGTACAAACCTATTACTATCCAGCGTAAATCAGTTGTACTGCATCATAAATATAATCACCAACATAATTATTATTGCTAGCAGCTGTAGTAGAAAACAGCAGCTATATGGAGTCAAGTATTGATACTTTTTATAATTTTTTCCAAATCTGATATTGACTTTAATATCAACCCACACAAAATATTGCAGTGACGTCACCTTTACAAATAATGGTAATCAGAAAATAATTACACCATTATAACTAATTTTAACATTTCAAACTAATACGTTATAGACATACTAAATGGTCTTATGAATATTTAGCATGTGTAAATATTCTGGAGCAAAACAAAGGAGGAAGACTGCCATTTTAGTGAGAAGTTTAACTACTTACACAATTCCATCACCATTTAAACCTTTGCTCTTAGGAACAGGTAGTAGAAGATCAAGATGTGCAATTTTTTAAAAAGGTTTTATTGGCTCTAATGGCCTTTATTTGATAGTTAATTGAAAGGAAAGTTGGTAATAAGAGATGGGGAAAGACATGCGGCAAAGGTCACCAGGGCAGGAATCAAACCTGCAACAGCTGCGTTGAGAACTAAGGCCTCCATACATGGGTTGTGTGTAACACCTACGTCACCACAGCACACCCAGAATTTTTAATCGTTAAAGTTCAGTCACGGTTGATCAACTGTGCAAGTGTTTTGAAGAAAATTATGACGCTCTGGATGTAGAGAGAATTTTGGAGTTCTCTAGATTAGTTTAAGCATTATACAAGTATATGTTATTTACAACTATGGAGTTACAGATGAGGAAAATCATTTTAAATTATTTAGTCAAATTATTTAGAAAATAGCTGCAGTTGTATTTATCTTTTTGTGCATCTGCAGTTGTCCGGGAAAGCTCCACTAAATAACGGGGTGAAAATAATTCCACTTCCAACATCTTCCAATGCAAACCTTGAAGGTCAAAACTGCTCTGTAGCTGGATGGGGTAAAACTGAGACCAATCATTTTACTGTGGATGACCTGAGAGTGGTGAATGTGTCGATCTTAAATTCACATCTCTGTCGGGAGATATGGGGTGGTCTACCTCCCAATGTCATCTGTGCTGGTGGATACAACACAACCAAAGGATTTTGTCAGGTAAGTGTTACTGCTCTTCATATGGTCTAAAATATTTTGGTCAATGTAAAAATAAAACTAACATTTTTACAGGGTGATTCCGGTGGTCCTTTGGTGTGCGACGGGGTAGCTGTTGGTGTCGTGTCATTCAACAGAAAATCCAACTGCAACTACCCAGATGTGCCCAATGTCTACACAGACATATCCAAATATCTTGAATGGATCAACAACATTATGAAAACAAAGAAATGTGTGTAGCAAACTTGTTACAGAAGGTTTTCCTGCTACAAAATTTGTTTATCTAATTTCAATGTCTTTGTCAACTTCTGGTATTCTACAGAATTATGAAATAAATCAAAGCAAAATGTAATCAAATGCAAAAAGTGAGATTTTTTTTTCTCAACAGAAACATACAAGTATATATTTAACAAGAGAAATATACTGTATATATGGTTTATGGAGGGGTTCTGCCCCAGGACGTCCTCCTTGTGGGACATTCTGGACAAATGCGCCCAACATCTACAAGGAAGTTTCTATATATAATCAGTGGCTCCACTACGCTTTGAAGGAAAAAACAGGTGGTTGCACAAACCTTTAGAGTGAAGCACTGTTCCAGCTCACAGTGTGGGCGATGAAGTTGTGGTTTCTTTTTAGGTCAATGTCATCATCTTCTGCTCTTCAGCTGAATGAAAAAAAACGCTTTCGAATATTGTCAGCTGTTTCTTTTATTTTCTTACACCATAAACAAAATAACTTCTTCACACGTTAAGGGTGTGCTGTTTCTGTTATTGATTTGAGTCATGGTGGGAGGTATCTGCAACACATACTGCTGAAATCAATGTTATAACCAGGTTGACTCAAGTAAGTCCAATGTTACTTCTGTTATGAAGAGGGAGGAAAATGGTCCATGATTTTTTTCAAATGGAAATCTGCAATTTCTGGCATCCCAGTGTTAATATAGCCTTGATTGAAGATCCTTGTCAAGAAGTGTTCTGATTACAGTAATATATGGATTCGCAAGTACACCAATGCAGCCTCTAGGTAAGAGGTGTTCGACGAAGTCCTCATGGACGGTATTCTGAATGTTTAGATGGTTTCCTGTTGCAGACCACATGAATCTATTGAATGGCTCATTAGCAGGGTTCTGCAGAACTCTAATCTGCTCTAGTGTGGCAGGAACACATCAAAAACATGTTGGGCACTGGCTCTTGTGGACTAGAGTTGGACACCCCTGCTCTAGGTAACGTTGTCAGGTGTACATTTTGCTCCCATGCGCTGCAGAGTATGTGCAAGACTGTAAAGGGCAACAGACTTGGGCAAAGCATAGTGTAGAAGCGGCCGTCTTTTGCCACTCTCCTTCCTGGTTTTTTGGAGCAATATTTTGGACCTCTGCAGTGTCCCATAGTGCAGCATTCTATAAACTCCATTATTATGTAAATGCTACACAGAGGTTTGTCCTTTTATGATGGTTCATCATATTCCTCTACTTTTACAACATACTTCTACTGCCAGAGAAAGTCAGGTAGGAGACTATTTCGGGTGCAATCTTACAAATGTACTTTATTATTATTGCTAACCCATCCTGTACATGGTTTTACCACAATTTCTTTCAACTCTTTTACCATTCATGCTGCATCATCTGGAGCTTTTGAGTCTTAAAGCCTTTTATATCCTCTTTAGGCAATAGTGTGATTTTAGAAAATACTTTTTAAGACCATTTTACAATGTTCTTAACCTTTGGCCTACGATGTTCTAAGTAAATGACCAGAAGATTAGTGAGAAAAGTACCGAAAGTCTAAAAGGCTAGAACTGACACATCCATGAAAGTGACATGAAAAAAATTCTGTTTGTCTAGTTTCCAACTGGGAGGGAACATATGTAAAAAAGAGATAACTTTAAACCATCTTAAACCAGACAAATTAGTAAAGCAGAGAACACACAAGTGTTCAGATTCAGATGCTTGTCAGATACGCTCCCAGTTGGGCCGTGGTTTCCACTAAATACATCTAAATCGACTTATTAGCTTTTTGTATTACCATCTACTTTCCAATGACGTTATAAATTTTATTATTTTGCTCATTGTTGTTTCCTTGGTTTTATTTTTTCTGTTTTTCTGCAAGTTCAGAGGCAGACTTGAAGGTGTTGACTTGTGTTGTCTTTAAGCTTATTTCTCTCCCTAACTCTTTTCCTTTCAAATCTTTCCTTCACATTTCTCTATTTCTTTTTCATGTGTTCTTAAAACAGTTGTCCTTAAATAGTTTGATTTTATTTACCAAGTAGCAAAAGCCACAATACTCCACTTGTGAAAGTAAATCTGTTGACACATTAAAAATCTACTGACACATTAAAAAAGAATTACCTCAAGATATTTTCATGCAAGATTTCATGAAATTCTGATTAAATAAAATACATTGGTCTTCATTAATAATGCTAAAAAGATTAATGAACATTTCCCTTTTATTTTACACATTTTGTGTCTCATCAGTCAAGGTAATTAGTTTGTCCTTTGCCGTTTCTCCAATTTATGCTAGTGTGTTACATAATATTTTTAATCAACAAATGCAGGTGAAGAATCAATTGGTTGAGAGAGAATGGACTTTGTTGGCTTTTTGAATGTATAATAAAAAATTTTCCATGAGAAAAAAGAAGGTTATGTTAGGTTTGTAAATATTATTTAATTAATGGTGAAATAAATGGCACAGATTTACTTACTAATTATACAGAAGTATGATTTAGTTTGATGATAGTCTAAACCACAAATGTATTTGTGAGAATCTAAAAAAATGGCAGCTGTGAATTAACGTGGGAAAAAAGTTCTAAGGAAAGCAGCAAAGATAATAATCTCATGAAAGTAACAGATCACAAGAAACTCATTCAGTTTGAGTCAAACTTGACTCAAACTGGTAGGGGCTAAAAAAGATTGTACTGGTTGAAAAGAGGTTACTTTGACGGATGTGGGTGTAAAAAAACAGATTGCTGTAGATAACGACTACATGTAAAGCAAACAGCTGTATAAAAGGCCCAGATAAGCAATCCTTTACCACAAGTTGGATCAGTTGGCATCATGCATCGTTTGGCTACATTTCTGTTTTTCAATGTTCTAGCCTGTCTTGGACAAACCGGTAAGAGACTATTCCGATTGTCTTTCTCCAACCTTCCCACAGAGATAATTGCTCATCTTTGCCTGTATTTTCAGTCCAGGGGAGTTACATCATTCATGGGGAAAAAGCCCCAGCCAACTCGATGCAGTATATGGTCTCATTGCAAAACAAATGGGGTCATCATGTGTGTGGAGGATTTCTGGTCAGGGGGGACATTGTGGTCACTGCTGCACACTGTGCTGACAAGTGAGTTCCTCTTCTAGTTCTGTTTCTTATTGGTGACCATAAAAATGTCCCCCCTCATAAGAATTTTAACCTTTAATTCTTCAGTGACCCTGAGCACGTTGTTCTGGGAACCCACAAGCTATCGAAGAGCAACATGAGCCCACTGAATATTAAATACTTCTGCAAATTCCCGACTTATAAATCTGTTGGACTTGGTGCTGACATCATGCTCCTTAAAGTAAGTATGTACCAATACAAGCAACATGCAATGTAACATTTGGTTCACACCTATTATTGTGCATTTTATTGATTTAATGTGGAGGTAGTTTTAAAAAGATCTAAGTTGGTATTTGTCTTTTTGTGCATCTTTAGTTGTCCGGAAAAGTTGCGCTAAGTAACAGGGTGAAAATAATTCCACTTCCAACGTCTTCCAATGCAAACCTTAGACACGGTCAGATCTGCTCTGTAGCTGGATGGGGTCAAAATGGAACCTACCATCCGACTGTGGATGACCTGAGAGTGGTGAATGTGTCGATCTTAAATCCACATCTCTGTCGGGAGTCATGGGGGGCTGGCCTACCTCCCAATGTCATCTGTGCTGGTGGATACAACACAGACAAAGGATTTTGTCAGGTAAGTCATGTTACCTTTTACATGCAACAAAATAATTTGGTTAATCCAAAACTAAAACTTGGTAGTATTATTATAGGGTGATTCCGGTGGTCCCCTGGTGTGCAACGGGGTAGCTGTTGGTGTTGTGTCATTCAACAGAAATTTCAACTGCAACTACCCAGATGTACCCAACGTCTACGCAGACATATCCAAATATCTTCCGTGGATCAACTACATTATGAATACGAAGAAATGTGGGTAGCAAACTTGTTACAGAAGGTCGTCCTGCTCAGAAAGTTGTTCATCTCATTCCATTGCCTGTCAGCTTCTGGCATTCAACAATGTTTTTAAATAAAGCAAAATGCAATCAAAATGCACACTCTTTTTTATTTCTCAAAATAACTGTATATATGTTTTGAGAGAAATATACATAGTATATATAGTCTGGCCCTCTTCTTTGAGCTTCTCATGGATGAAAGAGGTCTTCATCTCGTAAGGGTTTGTTCAACCAGTCTACAGAGAAAACTAATATCAGATGGTTCTATTCATGACCTTCTTCCTTTGGTCATGACTCCTCTCTCATACACACGGTCTACATGTTCCAGTACAGCTCTATTGAAACCCACTAAAATTTTTTGATCACTTTACAGAAACATACAGACCTACCTAGTGCTTAAACAGTGTGCAAAATTTCTATATTTGCAATCAAACGCTAAAAGTGTTTTTTATATTATTTCTCTACAGAAACATATGTGCATTTAACAAGAGTAACATACTATATGGTCTACGGAGTCAGTTCTGAGTCTGCCCCGGGACGTGCTCCTCGTGGGACATGCTGGAAATCCTTTTACTTTTTTTTCTTCTTTAAAAAAATTATCTTGATTTGAACTAAATCATTCTTAAGATATGCTGGGAAAATAAGGCAAAAACAAGAAAAAAAACAACTAATTCTCTCCCAAAATCTTGTGTTTCCTAATGCAAAATCCATACTTTCTTTGAAATGATCATGTATCCAGCCTTGGCAGTTTCAGGGGGTTGATGCAGGTGTTAGCCATAGGAAGTTGCCAACTTGGATGCTCATGCAAAAACTCAATTGAAGGCTGCGGAGAAAACCCAGCCAGAGGCATGATAGTTGCACCTGTTGCAAAGGCAAGTATTTTGCCAAGTTTGAACGGTCCTCCTTCTTTGACATCTTGAAGGTAATCTCTCTAAAATGTAATTATGCGTTGCTCTGCTCTTTTCTTGTTGCTTCCCACAGCAAACAGACAGATGTTGAAAAGTTGTTCTATTATTTTAGCAGGGAGAAGGGGGGGGGAGTAATTCATGACACATTAAAGGTTTGAAACTTTCTGGGTTCATTGTGATTGCATCCAGTACCCCAAGAGTTTTCAGTCCATTCCTAAATCTTTCAAATGCTCCCATCACTATAGACCACGTGAAACATGAGAATATCCTGAACCAGGAGATGTTTGTTTTTGACCCTCTTGAGTTTCCTCAGACATTCAGAATTTGCAAGATGGTCATGCAGTGGGTCAGTGGCATTTATCAGCTCTTTGACAGATATGCACTCTGACACCTTTTGAAACTTGTCATGCAGATCGTTATCAGCACTGTCACTTCACAGCAAAGACACCATCACTCAGTCGAGAATACAAAGCTGATGAAAAGCATCCTGGTAGAGGATTCGCCAAACTTACAGTAATAAAATTTTGATCCTCTCAGAGAGCTGAACTGTCGAGAGCTGACTTCAGGTTTCCATCTCGCCTTCAAACATCGGTGACTATGCTATGGCTTCCATTAACTAAGGTAAAAATATTCTTCATGGACCACCAAGGTCTACAGCCTCTTCAATCCTAAATCATCAGAAAACTTGATGGACATCAGGTACCTGGGATTGTAGGACAGTCGTATGAAACCTCACAGAGCTCCATCCAGTACTGATGACTCGTTAATATTAATTCAACATCTTTGGCTAGTATCAAACTGAGATGCAAGTTTAAGACGAACCTCCTTCGCAGATTTTGGGTTTGGCTAGACAGAAACCACTTCACTCTTAAGACTGGCCTTTATGGCCATCCAAATCTAGAAGTGATCCAGTTGTCTCTGGATTGGAAGCATAAATTAGCTCCGACCTATTCAGGACAGCAAGAAAGTTCCTAGCAATGCTAATAGAACAGCACATTACAGCAACATGAACTGAATTAGCACTACTGAAATATTAAAACATGTGCTCATAACAAAAAATAGTAAAATTTAGAGGTGTGCCGATCGATCGGTCACCGATCATAATCGGCTGATTTCCGTGAAATCGGTGATGATCGGGATCGGCCGATCATTGGCTCTGTTACCGATACCGATCACCTGCATCTCATTTCTCAGCCTGTCTGTCCAGCTGGTCTCGTCATTCCTTCACTGCGCAAACGCGCAGCAACAAATGCCAAGTGATGTGTAACTATAACGCACTGAGTGAATGAGGACGTTTGCATGTTGCGGCGGAAAATAGAAGCAGGTCAAAATGCA
>CAEGAF010164626.1:10000-18926 GCA_903067075.1 Micropoecilia bifurca | reverse complement strand
AAAAAAAGTGTTTTTATGAATATAGTTTTTGTTTGATTTGTATTTCATTTCTCATAATCAATGTAGAAAACTTGGCGTTTTAGACCCCTTGTAGCACAATGTTGCCCTAAGGCAACAAACCCAAATCCGGTTCCGGGAGGCGTCAGGGTCCAATTTTATGATTGATCTGTAATTAAGGACCAACAAGCTCCCAAAGAATGCAGGAAAATATTTTTTCCCTAAAAAAACAAAAAGTCATGCCATAGAGGGTTTTAAAACAAGGAAATAATTACTATATATGATTGATGGGGATGATATGTCATATCAATCTACATCACCTACATGTCCTCTGCCATATGTAATAAAATTGTACATAGGGAAAAAAACATTCCTTGATCAAAAAAGACCTTTTTAACACAAATATATTGAACACAAGTGTGGCCCCTTAATGTTGATAGAAATCTCAGTTTGAAGGAATAAACAGAGTTGATGTCACGGCTTGGACAGAAGGCTGAAGGCAGAAAGTAAACAGCCAAATCTCAGATGTTGTTTGTGAACATAAAGTTAATCAAGTAAAAAACTGCTGTCTCCCAACTATAATTCTGTATAATTAACCTTTAAAATTAGCCTTAGCTCAGTTCATTTCTTTTCTCTGTGTCTGGGGAAAATGAAGAGGAGAGTGTTTGACAGGTTTAGTCTAATCACATAAGTATCTTTAAATCCACTATGTGTTTAACATTTGCTTGAAATGCTGTTTTTAGGGCCAAATATCATGTTGTAAGAACGGCAACTGCAGATTATCTTGTAGAACTGCAGCTACATTACAGCAGTTTAGCTAAACCTTTATAAGTTATAATCATATGCCTTCATTATTTGAAGAGAAGTGGGAAGTGCACATCTCTGCATGAGTTGCTGACATAACGTTGGCCATAACTGTGCACATTAAACTTAAAATGCTGGTCAAAACTGAAGCATAAATTACATTTATTTACATTTTTTGAATTACAGTTTTTATTAAAGTGGCCATTTTTCATTGCAGTGAATTACATGCAGACTGGAGATGCGAAAGGGTCTTTCAAATCCTCTGGAAAGTGCTGGTTTGTTGGGTCTCAGGCATCATTTCCTTCCCTGTTGTTCAAATTAGGTGTTGCTTATGTAATATTATGAATTCTGATAACTTTCAGGTTTACTGCTTTAAGCTTTTCTTTCTTTCACACTATTTGCGTATTTCTAACTATCTGTCATGGAAATAAATATGATCTGAGTCTCAACTTAACTAAAAAGACAAACACTGGAATAAGAAAAATTCATATATTTATATGTGTCCTGTAAGTGACTGGCCAGAACAAAAGGAATTAAATTAAGAGAGGAGGAAGAACTCTGGTCTGCATCTTTTCCTCCGTCCATTTCTCCCCCCCCCCCTGCTCACTGAGGGTGGCGTCTCGACGGTTGGCCCACATCCAAACTGAAGGAGTGTTAAACCTCTCTGGCTGCGGGGAGAAAGAAATGACAGGACTCCTTCAAGCTCCCCTCTGTTCTTCTAATGGACTCCTCCGTCAACATGGCAAGGTTAGAAACATCATAAGTTCATATTCCCCACATGAGACTTTCTTCTTGCCTTTCCCCCATTTAGCGGTGTTGCCTTTCAGATTCCACAGCGGCTCCGTTCCTTTCGCCCAAAGAATCGGAGTCCTATCAGTGAAATCAAAGGCGATTACACAGCTCACCAGTCATTTAGGATCTCTGTGGCTGTGGTAAGTATGTAACGCAGGCCGCAGCCCCATAGTCTCTGTTTATTCAGTGAAAGTGCTCTGTAATTTATTTAAAATAATCTATTTTAACAAATAAAGAGGTCATTGAGAGAGCGCATTGCTGCAGGCGCACATTTAAATACCTCTTTAAGAGTCTGACCGGTTGACAGGCTGCTGAGCTGGCTGGACCCTGAGGATGCAGAGGCAGGACGTCTGCTCTGAATAAAAGCGGCTCGCCAAAATCCAAAAGAACTGCATTGTGTTATATGCAAAGGGCTTATTCCCTCTGCTGATGTGTGAGCAGTGTGTGCACGACAACACTGGCTTTTCCCACCTCTGATTGAGATGTTTGATTCAGATCCAGTGGGCTTGTTTGAAGAGGGGTGGGCTCAGGCCCTCCTGTGTGCTTTGAGAGGAGTAAATATGACGGATGGGATTACAAGGAAGCCCTCTCAGAGATTTTTGAAGAGCCTGAAATAGAGCTGGTTTTTCCTGCATACCAGCACATCTGCCCACTTGCTCTCTGTGGTGGCTTCAGCAGCTCAGGTGCACTGTATCTACATTATGACTGCCTGTCTGATGGGATCTGACTGCACCGCAGCGCTGAACGCATCAAAGGGGGTCAAAGAGGGGAGGCCAGTCCAACTGTAAGAGGCCCAGTTATATAACTGGAGCCAAAGTACTTTGCTTTATTTGGATTTGTTTGGCCTTATTTGTTTGTACACCACACAGCTTCATACTTGGCGAGATGCAGAGCAGAGCTTTTCCGCCCTCTTTAAACAGTATGCAACTTATTAATTCATAAAACAGCTTAATTCACTCATAAATCTGCACATATTATGTTTCCCTGTTATTTTAACAAGCCACTGATTCTTCTTAGATTGAGTTATTGTTGTTTTTAAAAAGGTTTTTTGCATTTTAGGTTTTTAAAATGTTGGCTGATTTCACATTCAGTGTGACGTTCAAATAAGTGACAAAAAATAAAATAAAAAAATGAAAAACTATGACATTTTATCCAATGCAAAAACATCAGTAAACCATGAGAGACATTTTATGCAGTAAGTACTTGGTGTATTCTGGCTTCTTCTGTTCTGGCCAAAGGAAACTGGATTTAGTGAAGCTGTCGTTTCCTTGGCTGGCCCAACGGCAGTTTTGCAATGTTTTGCAATACATTCCCTTCCCAATGCAGGAGTCACAGGGCCTTGTGAAAAATATTCACACCCCCAACACATTTTTGCATCTTGTGTTCCATCCATTTCATAAAAAATGGATGGGAACTTTTAGATGGTTTTAAAATTATAGAAAAATGTAAATTTGAAAAGTGATTTTCAAATTTTTATGCTGCATTGATAAAATTTAATGTCATCAGAAGCCAACTAATTATTAAACCAATTCCACCCGTGTGGCATTTGAGCCCTATAGGAATGCAGGTCATATCTGAAGACATCAGAAGACATAAAAAACAGCATACAAAGTCAGGGATAAAATAAAGGATTATGTAAAAGCAGGGTTATGTCAAACTACAATCTTTCTGCTTCGAACATCTTACAAATCAATGTTCACAGATGCAACTCTACCAGGACACAGCATATTCTAAGTGACTTTGGAGGAGCTGCAGAAATCCTCTCATACTTATCATGTCAACCCAGGAGAAATCCTGTTTTCATCTTGTCACAAACTGTTCAGCAGACTCAGTCAGCATGTGGAAGAAGGTGCCCTGGTCAGATTACATCAACCTTAAACTTCTTGAAAATTATTACATATGGCAGAAAACTATGGTTCATCATCATTGTAAAACATGGTGGAGGCAGTGTGAGGCTGCAAGAATGCTTGTCTTCAGTAGAAACATTAAACCTGCAATGCTAATGGAAAAAAAACATGGTGCCAATAATAAAAAAAAACCTTTCAAAAGATCTGAGACCTAAGCAGATGCATCTTCCAGCAGAACAACAATCCTAAACATTCAGTCTGACCTGTGATGAAATGATACAAAGTTCAGTCTGCAGTTGGTTAAAGCTGATGGTGATATCCTAAAACACTTGAAGCTGGGGTTAAACTGGTAAGTATTGTATAATAATACAATTGTAACTTTATCCTAACATAAAGTTATATTTGAAGAAGTGTTGCAGCTATTATCATCTACCACTAGTGAAACACTGCATTGCCAAAATGGACAATTTATTATTGGTAAGTAACCAGAGAAATAACACTAGTGAAATTTTCATACTTTAAGTAGATACTTTGACAAAGAGCTCTTTCTTTTACACGGACATATGGTCTTCCTAAGAGCATAATTTTGATTTTATATAAACAACATATTCCATAAAACTGTGAAAATATATCTCTACCAGAGTTTCTCTGACATTCACTGTGCTTAATTGTGACACTGTGGTCTTCTCTCCCAAGTTGAAGAGTGTTAACAGAACATTTTTTTTAACATGCTTACTTTCCTCCATGTGGGTCGCTGTGCTTTATTTTCATTTAAGACACAACGCAAAGAGCAAATATATCCTGTAGTACATCGTGTACCTTCTAATATTGTATAAATAATTATGGTGGACTGCAATGGCCTAAAAATTGAGTTTTCTGAATTCAGCCTTGGTTAGCTGCAAATCTAACCAAATCTTTTCAACTGAAGTGAAAAGTGGTTCTCAAAATTCAAAATGCACTAAGAACTACTCAGCATTTCTCTCCCACTTCACAACTTTGGACTAATTTCTGTTAATCAATAACACAAAATCATAATAAATAAATTGAAGTTTCTGGTTCTTGCAAAAAAAGTGTAAAACTTTACTGGTATGCATGCCTCTTCAACGTACTGTACATTGATAAACATTGACGTATTGAACATCGTCTCTTATGCAAATATGTTTTCTGTCATTTTTCTTCTAGAACCTGTGTATCCGTCCTCCTCTGATCACATCAAACAGGGTCTTCTGAACTGTGAATGAGACCATCTGTATAACCTGACATTGTGGTTTGGGTCACTGATTTAGGGTTAGGCTGATGGATTACTTTACTAATGATTTTGGCCCAAGAGTGAGCTTGTTTTAAAAAGGCAGAAGTCGGGGTGAGTCAGTTTGAGTTTCATACGATGTTATGGATTGGAGGAGTCAAGCGTGGAGCTCCTCTTCGGCGGCCAAAGTAGCTGGTTGATTATTTAATGTTCTTCTTTCACAAACCGGGTTTAATCTGCAGAGCAAAGAAACAAGAAATCTGATCGTCACGGATAATTTTAAAGCGCTGAAGCAGGTTGGACTTTTCCCTCACAAGGAAAACCTGCAAGCTGAATGGTAGGCACTTTCACCGTAACATAATATACTGATTCCCATTTGAGATGTTTGCGTGTACTGTACCTTCAACGGAAGATGTCCTCTGTGATTGAGGCCACCCAGACAGCGGTGCAGCGAGGGAGCGCGCCCCTTACCTCCCATCGGGGGCAACAAGGTCCTGTGTCCACATTTCAGGCAGGGCTGTCACTCACAGTAGGGGAGAAAGGGCTCTGTCTTGGGGTCAGCACTTATGTTCTCCAGCTAAAAAAGCAAGGCTGGCTCTCAGAGGACAGGCGGTTGTTCAACACAGCAGGCTTTGTGTTGCATCCATACAGGCAGAGCTGGAAAAGCTTAAAGATGAGCAAAGAGGATGGAAGAGATAATCAAGAATATTTTTGGACATGTCCTTGCAGGAAGACGTAGAGGTGGAAGGGAATAATGTTAGCAGTGGAGCAGAGTAAGAAGGGAAGGGTTTTCCAGGTGTATGATCTTGTTTCATCTTGTATGTTCTTTTCACAAAAAAAGAAAATAAAAATAATAATGAAAAATATTTCAACATGATCACTTTGTATTTTTATTATCATGCAACAACTTCATGAAGTGACACATGTTTACAACCAGAGCTGCTGAAAGGCTTCATAAACCCTGACAAAGCAATCACCTGCATCATGAAATAAATGCATGATGCAGATTCTTACACTTAGTATTAGTGCTAGGAAATGAAATAACCAACAAAAGCATATGTAATAATAACATCATTTTCTCAAATATTCAGGGAAAAAGGCATATTTCAACCACCAAAGAGCACTGAAAGTTGTTGTTGTTGGTATTTTAAATTTCTAACTGAACAGGGCAGAAGAGGATTTTGTTTTCATGACATGCAGGAAGCTATTGCTCACTAAAGTAACTTTCAACCAGATGTCTGCTATCTTCAGTATGTCTGTTTTCCACTTGTTTTTTTGTGTTCTTGGATTCAATTATTGCATCAAAGTATTTGAAAATATTCAACAGGACTGCCAAAATAATACATATTTTATCTGTTAAGCAAATCTCAACAACAGATGAGCTACAAAAGGACCTCTAGCAAACCTTCCCAGTATTTGTGCCCTGAACTTCAAAAAGCACATTTTAAAAAAAATTAATTGCTTGCAGTATTTTACTTCAAGTGTTTTTGTCTGCAAAATCTCAAGAAGCCTGCAGTGTTTGATAGGGTAGTTTTCCAATTTGTTGTTTTCTGCATATCTAACATCATATTACTATGTTGTGCTGCTGTTAGTAAATTAACTTACAGCTCCATTTTTTTGCATATTTTAACATGTTAACTAGGACAATGTTGATAATAATACAAAATTTTCATGTTGTTTCATGCTTAATCCACAGATTATTAAACAGATTATTCTCACTTCTGATGGTATACATCTCTTTTTTTCCCTTCTTTTCTGTAGTGCCTTGAGATATTTGTTCTGAAGTGGTAATATAAAAATAAACTGAACTGAATTAAATTAAACCAGTGGCACATTCAAACGCACCTGGAATAACTTGGAGACAAGTACACGTATCTGTTTTTATTAATAAAGCGGGCTGCCTGGTCACTCAACTTGAAAACATGAAATCTCAGTAGATTTTTCACTTAGTGCTGATATACTCTCAACTTGGTTGCAACATCTAAATTTCAGCTCTTGTTATCACTTTCCAGGATAGCAGAGCTTTTCTTTCATATACTTCTCTTTCATTTTTAGTTGTCGGCAAAAACCACTTGGTTTAGGTTAGTAAAATAATGCGTTAGAAAGCTCAGAGAGACCTGGAAATTGACAACAGATGGTACAACTGGCTGCACTGGATTGAGTTGTGAAATGATGATGAATTCAGTCTGAAGTTTACTTATATTCACCCTTCATGTTGGGGGCTTTTTATGATTTATGAGAGATGGTTTATTAAATACAAAAACCCAATTCTACTAATATCTGATTATAAGGCTATTGGTAAGTTACTGAAAAAGCAGATGGTTTTTTGAAACCATCATCAAATCTCTGGTATAAATCTGGCTGGATAGTTGACCACTCATCAAATCAGAGTGTTTGCTTTCCTGGCACAGACCTGGGCTGTAGGCATTAATAATTTTTATTAGGTTTGGGGTCTGAGTTTTGGGAAGAACATTCCAGAAAATTGATGTTAGTCTGTTTTATTCATTCCAACTCCACTTCTGATCTGTATTTGAGATCATTATAATGTTAGAACTTCCTATTCTATCCTACTTTCAACAATCAAGCTGCTAATTTGGGGTTAAGTTTTGAAAATTTGGACGTTGTCCTGTTTATTTATTATTCCTCCCATTTTTCCAAATTTAACGGTGTCACTATCAGTGAAACTTTGTGATGGTATCATCACCTTGTTTGACAAACAATTTTAGTCCAATAAATATAGCGCTCTTGGGCTCGAAGGCCTTGCCTTGTGGTGTCCTCACATTCTTCCATTCATTGTTACCCAATACGTCAGTCTTTGTCTGATTTAACCATGAAATGAAATTAAATTAAAGGAAATGTTTCTTCAGCGTTGATGTGATTTGTCCATGTGAACAGCTGCCACTTTGGGTGAAGCGTTTATGATTTTATTTTGGAGCAAAGGTTTCACTTTTAGTCAGCCTCTTCACAGGATTGTCATACATTCGTTCATTAATCTAATCTGTCTGTATGATTGGATGCATCGGTATGAGTTACATTCTATGTAATTCTATGTAATTGGCATTTTTTTGTTTTGAAGTGCCTTGAGATTACATTTGCTGTGAATCGGTGCTACATAAATAAACTGTGTTTATCAATGAATTCCAGAAAATGAAAGGCATAAACCTTGTTGGTTTTTAGTTTGTTCAAAGTAATTGTTTTTCATCTGATGGTGACAGTTTAGGTCAGATGGTTGAAATATGGACACGGTTAAGACATTGATCCCAAATGCATATGTAGATTTTGAGGAGAGTAAATAAAGCAGACTAACAGCAACCTTTAGGAATTGCCCTGATCTCAATACTAACAAAACTTTGAGAACTTACCATTTTATGTTGCACAGGATCAATAAATTTAAATACATTTTACCAGTCCTGGTTAAATTGGTAGATTTCCAGTATTATGCCTGAAGCTCATAGATTAAGCTCAATTTCTCATCAACTTGCTAAGGGACAATAGATGGAATATCAGTGGAATGCATGTAAATAATTTTGGATCTGAGAAAATCCTCAACAAATATAAACGTGTGCACCAAAGTTTGAATCACTGCAGCTGTTATCTGTATTTTCAGCCGGTTTTGGAAAAATACAACATCAATTTGACATTCATACCAATTATGAGTGTATGTAAAGTTTTTCTGAGAGATATATACTCTCATTATTGTCTACTAAGTAGTTATTTAAAGTTTTTTTATTTTATCTTAGGATCAGATTTGGTCTAGCACAATACATAATTTTATTAACCACCTCTCATTAAATAGTTTTATTCTTACCCCGGTATCACCGCCAGCTAAGCAATGTGCAGAGTGCCTGGCGTCAATTTATCCATCTTTGAACCTATAATCAACTTAGCCACAATCACCATGAACAACAGTCCCTACATGAGACTCAAGCAGATTAAAGTGGAAGATGGGAGCGACGGAGGAGTGTGGCGGATCGACACATGTTTCGGCCGCTGTCACCTCTTAATGTAATTTGGCACATGCTCCAATGTGCTTCTTCTGGTGTAAGGTTTCTTTTAAGTGCCTAATGAGTGTGGTGGGCGAGCACCCACGGGGGACAAGAGAGGTCAGTGTTTTGGGTGGAACGTGTGGAGAAAGTGTGGGGGATCTTCCTGTCATTCAGCACACGTTTCTAGGGCCCTGGCGACCTTTGACCCTACCCGTGCAGACACACCACTGATCTCAGCCTCACTTTGGTAGAAA
>CAEGAF010164626.1:0-5000 GCA_903067075.1 Micropoecilia bifurca | reverse complement strand
GCAGTTAGAATGAATTATTTCCTGACAGATTCTCACCTTTTGCCAGCTAGCGTTTTTTTAGAATCACTTATGATTCAGCATGGGGATTTCTGCACATGTCTTTGTTTAGTTACAAACTAATTTGTCACCTTTTATACTCCTGACTTCCTCTTAGGTCAAGAGGCCCCTGTGGCGCCCTAAATGCTCTCCACGAGCTCATGAAGCTTGGTGGTGAATCTGGTGCCTGTGAGGCATAACTCTCCCTGTCAAAACAGGGCGAGAAAGACTATGATTCTTTGCCCCAGAAGTGAAACACTGCTCAACTCTAATAGGCAGGCAGACATGAGGTCATACATCGAAAATGATTGCATTGCTTGCCCGTTCGAACAACTTTAAAACAAACTGTGTGACTGTGTGCTATAAGTTTAACTTGAAACGTTTTTTTCATATCAGCTGGCTACATTTTTGAAATATTACGGCCATAAACTTTAATGTATTTTATTGGGATTTTATGCCAAAGTGGTTAATAAATATGAAGTGGAAAGTGAATGACTCGTAATTCACTTTCGAGTTTTGCAATGGGTTTTTAATCCATTGCAAAAGCCCTTGTTCAGAAGTTACTTATAATTAGTAAATTAAGTTTATATCTGTGTGCTTTGTTATCTCAGAATAAATCCAGGTGTTCTGTGTACTACTATATCCACAATGTTGGGCTGGTTTTTGTGTTGCCTCCCTTCTCTTTTCTCTGCAGGGCATGACTAGCAGATGTGGGCCCCAGCTGGACAGCATCTGACCTAATTAGGAAGGAGTTGATGAGTGTTTTCCCTTAAACAGACAACAGATAGTATGGATGCGGTAATATAATCTTCCAAGAATTTTGTGAGATATTATTGAGATTTCATACTGCAACAACAAAAAGAGACAAGGATGGATGTACATTCCTCTTGCATGATCTTTATGTCCATTCACAAACCGTGAAAAAACTCAATTTTCTATATTTAATCTCCCCAGTTCTTACCAGTTACCTTTTTTTCCAGAGAGAATCCAGATCCATCCCACCTTTAGCCAAACTTTTGCCTTCTACATTAAATCTTTAAGAAACTAATCATTGTGTCTGTAATTGTTAAAAGACTTTCAAAACCCAAACATGACAGCTACAAACTTACTGAGCTGTGGGCCTTAACACAAACTGCCTGGGATCAATCAGAATCAGTCATAAGGGCCATTGATAACTCTGGAGGGGCTGCAGAGATTAACATTGATGTCCAGGAGACTCAGAAAAGATCTGTAGATCTGGTCGAATGTGTCAAATGAAAATTCACATCATCACTGTAACATGCAGCGGTGTTAGCATCATGATGCAATTTTTAACATGGACTGAAAGAGAATGTGGATGAACTAAAAATTGAGGATTTGAAAGATAGAAGTTCATATTCCAGCTGGAAAGCTTTAAACATACAGGTGGACCTACAACAAAATAATTTTAATCAAGGCATGTTATATGTTAGAATGACCCAAACAAAGTCCAGATGGGAAATATGATGGGAATTTCGTACATGACTCATAAACTGATGTTCAAAGATCACATCCAATCTGGCTTAGCTTAAGCAACTATGCAAAGTAAAAGGGACATAAATAAGGACAAAAAACTGAAACTAATACAGGGCACACTTTCAGATCTTTAGTTTGAATTTATGCTCCAGATTATGTAGATCTAATTAAAAAAATACTAATGACAAATTGCTACATGGGAAAATGTAAAAATGAATATGAAAACTATTGCAAGTCAACTGTACAAGTTGTAAATGCTAGAATTTGAGAACAGAGATGTCTCATTATCACCAGAGGAAAGCCTTTTTTCCCCCAAAAATCTGATGTTGAACTTTGAAACGAAAACATGGAAACGCTCCCTCGCCCACTCGTCCAACTTTCTCAAAGTGGGCTGTTGTCCAGCAGCCACATGTAGTCACTTCGCAGTTTGTGTTACTGCACATATTGACATTTGAAGGTGATGTTTTGAAATACTGGTCAATCACATATTTTGACAGGACGAACGCGAACCTGACTGAGTGTTTCTGTTTTCAGGGTGAACTAAAAAAAAAACAAAAAAACAACTCTACCTATGGTCATTTACAGTAATGTTCTCTTCTAGCGAACGTTGCTGAGAGCACACACCGTGAACGTGAAAATGAATTTGAAAAAGGGAGCAAAAAAACGGACTAAAAAGAGAGCTTTTGATAGAATGAACTGCACCCAGCTGTGAGCTGGACCCGACAGATGTGCTGTTTAAATAAACTAATGCCAGGTTTTAAAACAAACCAACTGCTAAACGGGAGATTTGATTTCAGATTAGAATTTCCTTTCAGATGCAGAGATATAAGATGCAGTGATAATAAGTAGTGATAGGCCTTAAATGATTTCTGATTAGTTTAACATGGGTGTTGAGATTTCATGTACATTCACAAAAAAATTTTTTTGCAGTCTGTTTAAAAGTAATTTCACCATAAGGAGCAGCAGGTTTTGATAAATGGAGTAGCAGTAGCTGAAATCACTTACATAATTAAAGATGTTTATACTTCTCTTATATCCTAATTATACACTTATGCATGTACAATTTTGCAGGAAAATCCAGTGGCCAAGATAAAAGTCACACTCAAAGCCCTTTTCTTTTAGCCAATTGGAATAAATACCTTATTTCTGGACCATCACACACATTAAGATGTTTTCGTTTTCTGCGCAGTCAATCATTCGCTTTGACATACAAAAATAGACCGGGACACTTAGCAAAGAAAACCTCGTTTATAACACGCCTTGGTGCATATATTTAACATATTTAAGAAACACTCCAGCATGTTGTGGGACTGCAGCGAGAGGTCCTTGAGGCAATGTTTGCTTTAATTAACAAAATGGAAATGGCCATTAAAATTAACACTTTAATTATCTTTGCAATCAGAGACTGCTTCATGTGGGTAGAGTTTGACCTCATATGTAAAGAAAAATAGATGTGGTCATCCCGGCGAAGAAATGCTGCAACACTGAAGTGTGTTAGGCGCATTAACCTTGTGCAGGGGCGCGTCAAAAGACTTCTTCTCATTGACTTTTGGCTTGCAGCCTTCTAAGGGTGATAAAACACAGGTTTCCTCTCCTGCTCATGCACTGTGAGTCTTGGATGCTAAGGTACAACATGAAATATTTGTGTGGGAACATCATCACAGTTTGAATATATTGGCAATGGCAACGGGGCATAAGGCCGTCACTATTTGTGCCACAAGATGAGAGGCTGTTCCTTTCACTGGCGCCAGGGGCCCTGTGAACCATGAGCTGATTAAAAGGTCGACCTCGTGTTCGTGCTGACAGTGGCGGCATGATGGAAAATCGCTCTCAGTGGTGGAGACAATGATCTGCGGCTTGATTCAGCCAGGGGAAAGGATGAGGTGTTTCTTGTAGTGTGAACTAAGTGATGGTTTGTCAGTTCTTGTCCGGCACAAATGTTGCAGACCTTGTCATGGTGCCTGCTACTTAAACACAGAGTGGCTTTACTATTTCAGCTGCTTGTAATCCTCTCGCAAAGGGGAAAACTTTTAAAATTTAAATCCGTCCTGGTTGCAATTAATCAGAATTTTTTTTTGTTGCTGTTTCTAGTAGTTCCCAGGGTATTTCTCTTCTTAGGCTGTGGGGATTATTTTTATTAGACTAGTAGGCGACACAAAATGGCTGCCAAGTAAACATACCCTTTGGTTTGAAGATTTATATGGATTTCGCATCAGACATTTAATTTGACACAGCAATAAGTTAAAAAAAAACAGCAGTTGTGAAATGATGATTTTGGTTACTCAGCAAAAGAAGCAACATGGTGGTATGTAGAAAAGTAATTTACCCCCAAAAATACTGAGTCTGTGGAGAACTCTTGCCCCAAATAATTTAATGGCCTTTTTAAAGTATCTCAATCAGATTTTAGTCTTTTACTTGGTCAATCCACATCTTAAGTCAGAGATATACTTGCTGGTGTTGCTTCAATCATTTTCCTGCTTCTCACCCAAATGTTCTTGAGCTTAAGATTGCAAATTTTCTGGCACAGACCAGAAATTATGGTTACATCAACTCTACTATGGAAATGTTCAGCTGTAATGTAATGTAACAATTTGGAAATTACTTCTCTTTTAGAAGTTCCTGCTCTTTCTCACACATCATATCATCACAATATTAAGTCTTTATATGTGTCCTCTTCATGATTTCTCTTCTTGACGTGTCTGAAATAAGTTTTATTTATTCATTAGAAATCAGAATCTAATCCTCCAGTGATGAGATGTGAAATACCAAAAGTAAAGATGTGCAAATTATGGTGTAAAGCAGTAATTTGTTCATCAAATGTGAACTTTTTTATTATTTTGCATAAATAAGATATGTCAGTTTTTGTGAAGTTTATAAAACTTTTTTTAAATAATTGTCCAACTTTATTCTCCTTATAGATGCTGATCTGAAACTGAGGGTTTAGTAAATTGCAAATGACATATCTGTGATCAAAAAAATTGAGTTTATTTAAAAAAAAAAACATCAAGGTTTTCAAAGACACATCAACCTAATTTAATGTGTCAAGTGAGTTTCATCAAGATAAATAGAACACAGTCTGCATGTTCCAGAACTTTGTGCAAAGCAGCACAAATTCTAATGAATCCTGACAAGTCATTACACATGACAATAAGTATCATGTCCTGAAACCTCTTTGACAACCGGAGTGATCTTCTGCCTGAACACAGCACATGATCCTCATTAACCAACTTTATGTTTTCCATGTGTCGTCTTCTTCTCTGTGCCAAGAGGGAAAATACATCAAAACCCCTCTTCATGCTCTATTTATTCACTTTTATTCAACATTGAGCAGGTCTATTTGTACATTTTCCTATTGTTTATTGCCAGTGGCGAATCTAGAAAAATATTTATGGGGTGGCAAGAGGAGGGCAGGGATTTTTCATTTTTTCAGGGGTGATATATATGCATATATGCATATATATGCATATATA
>CAEGAF010164625.1:0-24859 GCA_903067075.1 Micropoecilia bifurca | reverse complement strand
GGGGGCAACAAGTATGCCCACTCCTGCCCGGCGCCTCTCACCGTGGGCAACTCCAGAGTGGAAGTACGTCCAGCCCCTCTCAAGGAGACTTTTAGTAAACTTTTGCGCAATACTCCATTTAAAATATCAAAAAAGTACGAGTCATTCATTTGAGATGAAAGAAAATGTGTAAGTTATTAACCTTGCTAGTGCACCGATACTCAAGAAGACTAAGAAAGTGTGTAAGAACTTACAAACATGGAAAACAAGTAATTGTTTACCAAACAGCCTAGCAAATTGGCACTTCCTAATTCATCTGTAAGAAATAATTCATGGAAAGCCACATGCGATAAATGGTTTCAAACAATTAGCACCACTATTAGTGGATTAGTGGAAGTGTGCCCACCACTGAAGAGAAATATTGGACAGATGGAGGGATAAATTAAAGAGGCATGAATGGAACGACTGCTACATAGATCAATCGCTTTGGGATCTTTTAATCAACAGCAAAAATATATAATATTTGTGGAAAATTTTGCAGGAAATGTGTGTGAAAAGTAAAAAACAAAGGTAGGAACCATAGCATTGACAAAAACTCATCTTTGTTTCCAATCAGTTCACAAATTCATTTATTGCAGCGCTTTTAAGGACAGACATTCAATTTCTTTCCACAGGATGGTAAGAGATCACTTTCATTTGTTAAAAAAAAACAGTCTTCTCTGTACAACCAAGAAAAACTAATTTACATAGTTAGTACAGGATGGAGCCCCTTAAAGATGCATTTAAAGGGGACAGGATGCTGTTATAAAAAGTCTACATTACCAATTTGTCTGCAATCCAAATGTGAATAATACAAAAATAAATAATCGAGAATGTTTTTTATTTATTTTTTCGTTTGCTCTACGATGTGGCTTAATCTTATCGTCACAATGGGTTAAGTTCAGATCTCACTCTAATGCAGTGCAAATGGAATATTTTACACGATTTCTTCTGTACAAGTCAAGCTCCCAACTCGGATCTAAAAATAGTTCAATCTAAGGCCCCGTTTCCCCGACAGGTCATCACAGCACTAGTCTGATTTACCTCATGCTTCAGCATTCAGTGGAATGTCGCCTCAGACTCCTGTCAGAGTGTCAGCAGGAATCAACAAGTTCTGGTCTCCGCAGCTACTTTCAGAAAGCGGACGTCCAGTCTGTGTGTGATAAGAGCGGCTGGCGGCGGAAAACTTCAAATTACTTCATTTAAATGTGGCGTGATAGACCAGCAGAAAGACACGCATATGTGTTAAGTGGAAGAAAAAGGATGCACAGCTTTAATTGAATACTAATGCAGCAATTTACAGAGTTTATTTTTTTTAAAAAGAGCAATTTTAAAACCAATGCACCATTTTCCTTCCACTTCTCAATTATGGACTACTTTATGCAAATGCAAAAAAGTAGACAGAGTGTGAAAACTTTTGAAATTCATTACATTTTTACTTTAGAAAGACGTGACAGCTTTATTATCTGATGCAGGAAAAAGAGAATGGCCCAACTACATATCAGCTCCACCACAATAAAGCCCATTAGAGCAACTAGTGCAACAAGTTCCTGAAAAAAAAAAAAAAGAAAAAGGCAGATATTTTAGCTGTTTAACTGTTTAGCTTTGCTTGCGTTAGCATGGCTGTGTTGCTTGCGGATCAGTAGTGTGTCACTCCTGGAGTCGGGTGTTGCTGCGGAGATCTGTACTGGTGTAAGACGAGCTCCCGGCTGCAGGGCCATCTGGAATGTTGTGAATCCGTTTTAGTGATTGATACTTAGTGATTGTCCGTAGCCTGAGTCACTGAAACAAACACGAGCTTGTTTATTTACACTTCAACGTCTCCAGGATTCATTAAGACTTGGAAGGAACAAAAACAACAACACCAAAAAAAGGCAACTCTGGTTTCAGATTTCTCACTTGATTGAAAAATATGTACAAACAGGTGGTATGTGTGTTATTGTCTGCTTTTAGAAAGTGCAAATACAGAACAGTCTGGTTCTGCACTCTGGGACGTGTCAGTCTCCTCTGACCTGATCTGGGAGAAACTACAGGACAGAGGAAGTGACTGCGGCGCGGACAGGCTAAACATTCTGTTAGGTAACAAGTATCTCTGAACGCCACCGCGTGTGAAGAAGCGCGGCTCATGTCGTCCCGCGAGGGGGAGAAAAACAAAACAAAAAAAAAAACAACCTCCAAACCGAAAGCCACGGCTTGAAAACAAACAAACAAAAAAAAAAGAAGCAGCCTTAAAGTACCATATTCAGCAAAGGGAGAGGCTTAAAAAAGTTCGCTGGTCCCCTCTGCAGCAGATGACCAGTGAAAACGCTACGAGATGCAACCGTTGTTCAGATGAAGGGGGCGCCAAAACATTTCAGACAGGACTGGACGCTGGCGCTGGGCGGACGGTCCATGCGGTGCAGAGACCTGAGCTGCTCCGGGCTCAGCTGGTCGTAGGCCTGCCGGTACTCCCTGTCGAAGGCCTCTGCAGGAGGCACAGCAGCAAATCACTGACGTCTCTTCAAAACACCTTTGAGTCATGTACATTTTTCTTTTCTTTTTTTTTTTTTTTTTAAATGGGAAAAAAATGCTACAAAATTATTTGAAATAAAAGGTATTCATGAAATGTTAACTTCTTCTTTAAGAATAGGTTTTCACTGCATTTATGGATCAAATGTATTTAATTAATCACTGCAACAAAGGGGTTGTGACCTACATGCTCCCTGTTGATCAACCAGTAACGTAATTATTTATATAAAAGTATTATGCTAATGTAATTAGCGAAAACATTTTGCAAAATTACTGAAAAGCACTGTGTTTTTGGTCATTATTAAATAAATCATACCATCATTTTGTCCCCCTTATTAAATACACTCAAATCAAAAGCTGGGTTTTTCTAACGTAAGGCTTTCAATGTCAGTTAAAAGCTGCATTTGATGTGGTTCAGTAAACGGAAAGTAAAACCCATCAGTCTGCAGTCGTCACTCACCTATGTCAATGTTCTCGCGTCCCAAAGCCACCAGTGAGAGAAACAGAATTTCCCTATAAATGCTCCTGAGAGAAATTCAGAGGAGAAAGTTGACGCATCAGGAAACAAACAAAGCTTAAGACAGAAAAGGCTTAAGCACGAGGCTGACCTCTGCCGTTTGACGTCGTCTGGGCGGCGTTTGATCTCCCTCAGCAGCAGGTTGATGGGACCGTAGACGTCGTTGGTCTGGATGTTTCTAACCACGGTGTTGAGGAGGGTCCGGATCTCCTGGTGATCTGTTGGGGCCAACGTCCCCTTTTTCTCCACTAGCAGCAACAAACAGGGAACAGACCTGGTCAGCTCTGACCTCTTCTGATCATGCAGAAAATTAAAGGTGAAATAGTTTTTTTTTTTTTTTTCATTATTTGTCTCTGAAAGGTCTTCATATTGGTGCCAATACCCAGTTAGAATTTTCTTGACAGTGTGACTTTAGATGGGACCCAAAATGCTAAATTCACATTTTGCACGTCTTTGCCTTCCGTTTGGGTCTTAAATGTGATGGGACAGCACCATCACCTAGCAACACAAGCGTAGCCCCAGCACGTTTGGTCAGCTGGGTTTACCGCTGCATGTGCTGCATTCTTGCTAGATGTACGGTTGTATAATTGCACATCTATTTGCAGCCATTTTCATGAGCAAGTGTAAACGTGGAGTTAGGGGGTGTGGCCTGCAGCAGCTTACTTGGATTTAAAGTGACAGGAGGCCCTAAAACAGCTCATAAAAATCTCACCTTTTGAATGATATTGTGTAGCCCATAGACCTGCCCTAACCTGATCAAGGATTGTGTTTTGGTGCCCTCTAGTGGAAGCTGTAAATATCTGCATGCACTCACAAAAGGTCCTCCAGAGGAGGTAGAGCGGCTCCTCGGGTTCCTGGTGCAGGTTGATGTTGTCCCACAGCAGCTGGACGAAGACGTGTTTACTATCCTGAGACAGTGACGTCAGAGGGAGCTGCAGAAACAACAGCTTGTTGCATAAACACCACAGCTTATTGCTCTTTATTTGATTCTTTAAACCACAAACATTATTTTTTAGGGATTTTTCTCACTCTTATAACCCTCAATGAAATCCAGCGTAAGTCACTTCTACTTAGCTTTGCATCGACAAAACTGTGACAAAACTGGTTAAACTGTGAGAGTGAAATGGCAGCAGCTCGTTTTGAACCTGGACTCCGTTGTTGCAGTGTTCAGAGGTCAGGATGAGGCCCGGCAGGTGAGACGGGAGGTCCAGGCGGCGGAAGTACCACACCAGGTTCCAGAAAATAATCGGATGCTGACTGAGGAACTTGTGGGTGTAGATGACCTGGACAGAGAACGTCCCGTTTTAGTACCGAGTGTCGTTTCACGATGGACGACGCGTGAAAAATGCAGAGAGATTTTATTTGCACCTGGTCTCCTTCGTTCTCCAACAGGGTCTCCAGCTCCTTGCGCAGGACCAGAGGGCTCAGGTACGGGACGGACACCGGCTTGGGATTTGGACGTTTTTTGCCGATGCCATCCTAACAAACGCACAGAATCGGACCGATCGGTTATCGTGCAGATGCGACTGTCCTCTGTGTGTCTTCATAATCACTGACCGACACTTCGTGCAGGCTGCAGGGCAGGCTGGTGGTGGAGACGCCGGGTCCGGGCCTCAGGGTGTAGTCCAGGTTCTGCAGCGGACCTCCGACGCTGTTGCTGCGCGTCAGCGACGTCCCGCTGCTACGCTCCTGCTTCCCTGCTGCCGGGGGCACCAGCAGGCCCAGGGGGTCCGACTGGACCGGCTCCGGAACCAGACTGGACACGGCACAAAGAACAAGAGGAGTCAGGGGTGGGAGGGGCTATGAGGGACGGCAGCCGTCTTCCACAAAGTTCCTCTAGTTTTGAATTACATAATTACTGCGTCAATGAACAACAGATGCTTCTCCTGAAGTCTGTGTGCAGAAAAAACACAAGATGGATGGATGAATAAATGGAGGGTAGATGGAGAAAATGTAGGATGAATAGACAGATGGATGGATGAATAAAATGAAGGATAGATGGGTAAATATAAGGACAATGTACAGACATAAAATGAAGGCTGGATGGACAAAATGAGGAACGGATGATTAAGTTGAGGGTTGGATTGACCGACAAAGGACCAACAGGGTCCTTGTCGGTCAATGAAGATGAATGGACAAACTGACCGATGGACATGGGGATAAATGGACAGACAGATGGACATGAATTGGTCCAGTCTCCGCACTAAAATCCCATATGTTAACATCTCCAGGTTTAACACCCACAGCTTCATGGACAACCTTCACATTTCGCCGTACCTCTTATGAACTGCGGGACGATCGTCCGGCGTCTCCTTCGTCTCGTCCTCGGAGAAAGTGATGAGGTCAGGAGTCTTCATGTCGGCCAGGCTGCTGGCGGTGGGCTGAGCGCTGCTGCTGTGAAAGCTTTCTCCTGACGCACTTGGATTCATATAGAAACTGAAAGACAAAAAGTGAAAGGTTCATCCTTTGGCTCTACGTTCAAGCAGAAGTAGAAGCATTGTCCTGCGGGGGTCATTGTCCGTACTCGGGGGTCATGCGGAGGTCGTGAAACTCCACGTGCAGCAGCGGGAGGAAGGCCGTCCGGCAGAACGGACAGTTGGTGTTCAGGTTGGAGTCGTCCGCCGTCCAGCCTGCCATGACCTCCTCGTCGTACACCAGAGCCTCGCAGGAGCGGCACTGGGAGCAGCTGGACATCAGCACCTGGCGGCGGGAACATTTAGCCGTTACTCCAGAGAACGACACCTTCTTAAAGAGACGGCTGCGGTTCTGCGGAGGCCGGACCTCCAGAGCGCAGTTCTGGTAGATGCTGGAGGAGGAGGCGTGGTGGGAGGAGCCTGGCTCGGAGTCGGGGCCTCGTCCCGCGCGTCCCGGAGTTGCATCTGCAGCCACAAACACACGGCGTCGACACAAACCTTCAGAATCAACCGCACGGACCGGCATTTCGCCATGGTTTCTACGGAGCCGTGCTCACGCGTCTGCTGCGTCCCGCGGCCCGTGTCGCTGCTGCCGCTGCTGCTGCCCAGGCTGGTGCTGCTCCGGTTCAGGCCGTTGGCGACCAGACCGGAGACGGTCCTCTTCTCGGGACTCTCGTCCAAATCATGTGAAGACAGCATGTGTTCATCGAGGCGGCCTGGGAAACCGCTGGCGCCCTGAGGCTGCTCATCCTGCCACCAGAAGTCAACATTAAGACGCTTCTTCAGGTTGCAGTTCGGAGAAAAAATACGTTTGACGGATTACAATTTTTGTCTGATATCTAGTTTTACTTTGACAACAACTGATATAAAACAGCGATAAATCTATTCTGAGGTTTAGACTTTCTTGTTGTGAATGGCCAGATGATTTACTCGCTACATATGAAGGAAGCGTCACAATGAAAGTATCAAAACCAAAAGAAATGAGTACGGAGTTTGCATTTTAAACCATTTTTAACATTTATTTTTTTAAAGAAATAGCAAGATGAGTGCAGCTCATATTCAGTGGCTCCCAATCTAAATCAAATACTAAAGAAGAAGATCGTTTTCTGGGACTCACCTCGTCGTCTGAGTAAGTAAAGGCTGACGCCATGGCCCCCCACATTTTACTGCCCACGTTCGCCGCGTGCTTCATGCTCGACTTCAGCACATCGATTTTGGCTCCTGACAGCAAAGAGTCCATTTTGATGCCCGAAAAGGTGTTGATGACGGACCCCAGCGATCCGGCCTGCGAGGACCTAACCAGCGCCGTGAGCGAGGAGGACTTGGGGGCGGGGCTTGCCGTGGCGCTCGCAGACGTTTTCGTCTTCACAGCGAAAGTCTTGGAGCGAGTGACGGCCTTCGGGCTGCGCTTGGGCGTGTCGGCCGGCGAGCTGCCGGCGCTTTTGACCGGGGGGGCGGGCAGGCTGGCCCTCCGCTCCAGAGGCTTCTCGGGCTGGTTCCCGTCGGCGGCGTCACCCTGGCCCGGCTGCAGCTCCATGCTGGACGACTTGGACCCCAGCGGGCTCCTCAGACTCATGTACATTTCGATTTCCTCGGCCAGGTTGCGGGACACAACGGTTGGCACGGAGCGCGGGGGATCCTGGCTGCTAACGGACGCCGACTCTTCGTTCGCCGACACCAGGAGGGACAGCGGGTCGGCCCCCGCCTCCACGTCGGCCCTCTCCAGCGTGGCCGCTCGCGCGCCGGACTCCTCCTCGTTCGACTCCGTCTGCTTCCTCTCTCTTTTCCCCTTCTTGGCCTCGGCATCCTTCACCTCGGTCTCCTCCTCTTTAACGTCTTCTTTGGCCTCCTCCTTTGAAGGGACCTTATCCTCCCCTGGCTCTTCCTCCAGGTCTTCGAAAAGCGCTTTGGACTTGCCGTTCGGCGGCGGACTCTGAGTCCCAGAGAGCGCTGCGGCCAGGATGCGGGCGTCCGCACCCATCTGGCTGGCCATGTGGTCCACGCCTTGCTCCAGGAGCATCCCGGCACGGGTTTCGGCGCTGAAGCTGCAGCTGCGCTCCGAGAAGGCTTTCTGCCGCTGATGCTGGGAGGGCGGCGGCGGCGGCGCGTCGCCGGCTGCCAGCGAGGCGTCGGGGTCCGGCAGCGACACGCTGTCCGTCTTGCTGAGACTCCGGAACAGCTTCCCGGGTTCTACAGGGTTGCAAACGGTTTAAAATTGCGACAATTAAAATCACTTTATGGCTTCAAAGGTTGAAATGGTTCACAAAAGTCGACTTACTGGCTTCCCTGCCACCATCAAAGCTTCCAGTGGAGAGCCTAACGATGCTGGGGACGGGTGAGGGGACGTCGACGGGACTGAGGGGCTCTGCCACCGCCACCGCACTGTCCACCGAGCCTGCAATGTCGCCACCTGGAGGCAAAAACAAACACTGACGGGTCATGCGGCGTTCCAGTTGGAGTTGGAACTGAGAAATTCTGGCATCCCAGTCAGAAAAATAGGTAAATAAATAAAAATAATCAACTTCAAAGTTGGTTTTCTAACTGGAAAACTGGGAGCAAAAGCAGCTACGCCCAGTTACGACTTGTAAGGTGGATTCTGCGTTTCAATATGGCCGCTCCCTGAATCAACAGGAATTAATTTTGATGGAAACATTTTTATTTTACAAGGCGCGCGTACAAATGTGCGTCTAACAATCAATGCTACACGTAGAGTTACAGTAACTGCGACTGTGTGCATCTTTTGTATTAAAGGTGAGGCAGGGAGGAGAACGAGGTCCATAAAACTCCTGTTTAAAGACTCTGGAAAACTAAATATGTTGCCCTACTCCTTTGTTCTTTTTCCACACTTAATTTACACTTGAATATCAAAGTTAATTCGGGCTGAGAAAAGCAGCTCGTTTCACCGTTAAGGTTCTTTTCAGCTGAATGCTCCTCTGTAGGTGAAAGCTCTGCCAGCTCCTGGTGCAACTCATCCTTAGAACCGTATCCTTGATCAGACTGTCTTCCTGTTGGAAAACCCCAGGCTGCAGTCAAATCTTACAATATATATGCATATTAAAACATAGTATTTTCATGGTTTTTTTTGGACAGGTTTTTCTGATTTGCTTCAGGTTTCAGAGCTCCAGACCTTCAGTTAGGCGACTCTGTACCTGTGTGGCAGCCGTCTGCTGTGTCCTCGTTGTGCTCCTCGCCGTTCACCTCGCTGGAGCTGTGAGCGCTTCCATGGCTCAGATTATCGGCGTCTGTGGCTCCAGGCTCTTCTCCTGGTGCAGCTGGAGGAGGAGGATGAAGAACATTATTATAGGGCTCCAAAAATGTCACTTTTTCAGACTCAAATTTCTATATTTCCCTTTTCCTCCAAGCATTTTGTTGCATATTCTGTCTGCGTGAGTGTGAACTTTACTTCCTGATCTTATTATCTGCAGGTCCGATGATGATGAAAAACGGCATCCAAACTAACTTGGATCACCTTCATTTCTTCAAAGACAGACTACTAAAATAGCAGCTTTAGTGCTTATTTAGCTTAAGAGCCAAAGGCAAAGTTCAATTTAGATTTGTAGATGAACAACAGGCAACAAAGTGATAATGTTTTTAATGAGTGTTCACTCAGGAAGCATGAGAACCAACTAAACTTAAACACAAAGTGTTTATAGTTAATCAGGGTGTGATTTAGCAAATCAAATTTAATGCATCTACAAACTAATAAATCCAAGTGGAAAGGATTGCATTCATGAAAGTTTAGATTTTTGACATTTAGAACAATGAACAAAAAAGAAAAGGAAAAATCTGGAAAATCAAGCTATAATCCATATTAAATTTAATTTACCATATATTCCAAGACCTGACAAATGATAGAAGCAGATTAAATTAGGATTACACCTAATGGTTCAGGCAGAAAAAATAAATAAATAAAAAAATCGTGTCTTTAAAGATCAGTGATCGGCCAGAAAACTGCAATCGGTGCGTCCCTGGACAGAACGGATGAGAGTCGTTCGTTTCTCACCTGTGGTCGTTATCGTGGGCGTCTTCTTCTCGGACGATGCGTGATTTTGGACTTGCTTGAACTGGGCCACTCCACGGATGACGTTGCGCAGCTTGGTCCACATGAAGAGGCCGCTGCGGTTTCGACTCGGCCAGGGGCTTTCCAGGACGGCCTGCGGACGGACGAGGGCGTTTTGATTCGTCTTGGTGTACGAATGATTCCGCAAAACGAGGAGAGATCCGCGAAGCATAACGGAAACGTTCTTCAAAAGTAAAACCTTGTTATAGTATCCGTAGGTGATGGCGTTGGGATGAACTCCGGCTTTCTTCATCTCCACCAGGACTCGCACGGCCATGACGGGGAGACCCCACACGCCGCAGAGCTGCATCACCACTCTGTAGCACACCTGACACGCAAACACAACCAATCACGCCGCACCGTTAGACACCCATCCGATTTTTCCTTTCAACAAGCATGAGAGCGGAGCGGTGACCTCGTCCAGAATCTCCACCTCGGTGGCCCTCATCCTCAGCAGCACGTTGTAGGCCTGCTGCATGGCTCGGCTCTTGGACTTGGCCAGCCGCAGACCTGCAGGCAGGCAGATGAACCACATGCTGTAGCAGTGGCTGAACAGGCAGCGCGCCCACTGCGGCGGGTTGGAGTAGAAACGCTTCGCCAGCTTGTAGGCCAGCTTGATCTCCTGTTAAATAGGCATATAAAAAAAAGGCGTTCTAAGTTTCGACAGCCTCAAAAGCGGTAAAAGGGCTTTGGTGTCTGCTGCGCACGTACCTGCTTGGTTCTCTTAGCCAGGAGGGCCGGGCTGCTGGACAGACTGGCTCCCGCCGCGCTGGTGCTCAGCGCAGGACGCAGCTCTCTGGGCCGGTCAAACAGACTCAGCTGCAGCCTGGGGAAACCTTTATATCTGGAAAAGAAGAACATTAACGTCACAAGGGAGGAGGGGGAGAAAAACTCATACTTCAAGAGTTACTTTTAAATCACTAAGCAGAATTAAGTGATTGTTTTGGCAATCAAATCCATAATTCTGTGGTGCCACTTTAGAGATATTTGAATGGAATTTTGCTAAATATTTTTTACACTCATTAAAACCCTGTCCAAAAAAATAAATATAAAAAGAGATGAGGAATTAGAACCAGCAGGCGGATCGGACATGCAAACATTTTTAATCTCTAAAGAACTCAAGTTGCCTGATTTTGTGTTTCTCGTCATATTAACCACAGACTACAACTTGCAGAAGTGAAAGTAAGAAACACTTCCACCAGCAGGGGGGGCTAGTCACTCGAACGCAAACGTTTTGACAATTTTATCAGTAAACTCACATTTATGCATTAGCACAAAAACATGTACCGGTAGTATGTGTTGATTTTCCATAAAAAACTGGAGGGACTGAATAAGATTCTCCGTCCTACAAGTGATGGATTGATAGAAATGCTATCTTGTTGTATGCAATATAGAGTAGCTGTGCCCCTCCCCCACCTGCTGCTGCACAGCATCAGTCAGAAAGGAAAGGAAATTCTAAGAAGACTGACTGGGGAAAATATCTTTTTGCACAAACGGAGTCAGTTGTCACTTTGACGTAAATCAAATCGTTCACATCGTGTCGACATTTTGGTCTTAATCTGTGGTTTCAGCAATGCCAGGCCGTAAAGCTTTACGTGTATCGAGGGGCTGGTTCAGATCCGCTGTCAGCCAGAGGCTCTGGAGGCATAACGAAAACCGTGTGCTCGCTCTTCTGAGACTCGTCCAACTCCAGCAGTTTGGTGTCCTCAGATGAATCTCCTTCAACCTGCAGCCCAGACAGCAAGCAGGTCAGAACCGAGAACTCTGAACATTCAGTCCTTAAATATCAGAAAGATCTCCAGATGCTTTTCTTTACATTTTGCTTTCAATGATCCAGATATTGTCATTTTAAAGTAATCAGGAATTTTTCTTTTTAGCCGCAAGCAATCCAAGTAATTTCTAGTCCATTTTTTTCATAGAAGATATCTAATTATTAGCATAGCAAACCTTCCTCACAATGTTGTCATACAAAATGCTTTTGCAATCAGTAAAATGTGCATGTTTGATTCTAATGAGGATTAAAGGATGAAGAGAAAAATCAGGTCCAGGACCCTTATTGCACACGTTCACTGAAGAGGGAAATGTAGCATACTTTGTCTGGTTTTACGTCAGACCAGGCTTTAAAAAGGAAAACTGTGATTAGACATTACCTTGGTATTCTTGTCGGTGGTTTTATCAAAAGGAAAAAGCTGCAAGAAGAGGAAAAATAGCAAAAGGCAAAAGAATGAATCAGAGGAAGCTCGATCTCGCTCCCTTCCCCAAACGTCCCCGTGTTATTTTGCCAATAAAGCCACATCAAAGGCATCCCTGGGTGGAAAGGGAAATACCAGCGGCTGGCAGTTACCTTCTCTACACAGTCATCGAAAAAGGCCAGGCCGGTGTCTTTGTCGCTGACGAAGGTGCACTCCTCGATAAAACGGATGAATATCTGGGTCTTTGTGAGCTGGGAGTAAAACTTCTGATGGGCGCGGTCTCGGCTTTTTAGGAAACCTGCAGGGAGACGCAGGACAGGAACGCAAAACATCTTCACTGAAACGTTGAGCAAACATCAACGAACAATTAAAGGGCAGCATATTTAGAGAGGCTGAGACAATTAACTGCCTTAATCGTGATTAATTGATTATTGAGATAATTGTGAATTCATTTAGTAATCGATTAATTGTTAAGTGGAGTATAGAGACTCAAAAAGAAAAAAAAAGCCATTTGCTGGAAGAACACAGTCAGACAAGTAATTAAGCCAAAACTGTACAAAATAAATATACATTTTGGATTCAAGATAAAAACACCTTTACATGTATACATTTGAAGTGACATAGTTTTAGCTTGACCTGGTTCAAATTCACAAAAGTAATGATGTGTTACTGCATTTTACGTGATAAAACGGTTGATTTTGTTCCTTAAAAATGCAACAACAGTTTTTATTTGAATATGATTATTTTTATTGTGACCGATTAATCAATTAATCATCAAAATAATTGACAGAATAGTCAATTACAAAAATAATCATCAGTTGCAGCCCTGAAGCAGACAAAACAAGGATCGTGCCTTTTCATCGATTATTGGTTCGGGAAGAGAGAACCAACCGGGAGCCATTTTCCCAGCAGCATCAGTTAATAAACTCTCGTGACACCGGACGGGGCCGGCGGCTGAAGGCCTTCTGCTTACCTTGCAGGTCGTAAAGGGAGTCTGCGGCCGTGGCCTTCTCAGAGGGCGCCTGGGTGATGGGCTTGAGGTAGGAGCGGTAGCCCTTCAGGATGGAGGCCATGAACCGCAGGAAGGCTTCCTGGATCTCCATCTCCAGGGACATCTTCTTCTTGTGCCAGGTGAAGTCGGCGTCGATGGGGGTCAGGTCCAGAGCAGAGTCCTCGTGTGGCGTTTGGCGAACTGCCACTGAAAACCCAGGAAGAACCAGATGACGCCACATTTAACTCACTTTGATTCGGTAGCTTTACTTGGCCTCTTTATGGTCGCTATAAAAAATATGAACTAAGATTTCACTTTAATTCCGTTTTCCCGACAACTGATGCAGTGAAATCTGTAAATGAGAACATCTTTATCAGGAGAGTAATGTCCTTATTTATGAGAGAAAAGTCATAAAAGGAGATGAAAACACACCGGTAAAGTGCAGGTTGTATTGCAGTGGCAGATAAATAAATATGATAAGCTATGGTGCTGTGATCATAGTGACTTAAACTCTGTTTAGTAAATATGATTAATGGATTATAGAACAACTTCGCAGTGGGATGTGAATTTGACTCGGGACGTTTACATTATGAACTATAAACATAAATTTATTTCGTTTTAACCTTTGATCTGAACTTAGAAGCAGATCTTGTTAAGTCGCACAATAATTATTATCCAGGTTAAACTAACTGACAGACCTTCAGAGGGTAAGCAGGTTAAGTTCGACACCCGTGTCATGTTTTCAACTTCTACAACCTCTTCTGTTCTCATCTTGTTTACTTTGTAAACTTGCTATATTTATCGTCCGTTTCCACTGATTAAATAAAGAATCTTTCCAGCTGCTAAGAATCCAAAACCAGAGGGAATAACTCTCCAAAATCGCCTCAAAGTATAAAAGTGTACAGAACAAATTCAGACTAACAGAGCTACTCTAACATGCTGCCATGAGCGACACAATTTGCTTTTGCTGTATTTCAAGGAAACCACTGTCTTAAAATACAGCAAACCTTATAAAGATTTCAAAAGTTTCTTTTTTTTTTCTTTGGACCGGTTGGTAAATAAGAGGAACCTGGGGTGTCATTTGCACCTGTGACCAGCTGGTGGTGCAAGTTGCTCAGCGAGTTGATGAGACTCTTGCAGGGCTTCTTTGGGAGGTACTTCCAGTTGCTGTGTTTCTTCTCATCCGACCTGTGACATTAAATACCACAGAGTCAGCCAGCTAGAAGCAAGAGAAAAGCTCAGCGAACATCTGAACGGCGCTCTCGCTTTGGTCTTTACACGGCGACCAAACGATTAAAACACGAGCTGAAAAACAAGATCAAGTCGCAGAAGCAGATCTCTCTTTTCCTTTGGATCAAGGAAATTGATCCAAAGGAAAAGAGACAATCAGAGCTCCACGTACAGATAGATGGTGTTTGTGTCCAGGTCCACACAGACGACGTCTGGCGGGGGGTCGTACAGGTCAAAGTAGCGCGAGTCGACGCCCACGATGAATGGACACGGCGCGTTGAGGACGCCGGCCAGAGACAGGGGGCACAGCGGGATGTAGGGGCACTGCCACTGGAAGGGGAAGATCATCTGAAGAGGCAAAACACAGACAGCTTTGAAATGCGTCTTTTAAACACTAAGGTAGATTATAAACTTTGTAGCTGATTTCCAAACACAGCTGGATCAGCATCTTCTTTTAGCAGCGATGTTTTATTTGTTATTTTTTTTAGGTTTGGTTTGATGAAACTGGTTTAAAGCAACAGGTGGATTTTTGGAGGGTGTGACAGTAGTGAGTGTTTAATGTGACGACACAGCGTTCTGGCCTGGAACTAGACGGGGAGGGAAGGGGAGAGGAACAGCTAAGAGGGCAAAGGTTAAAGAGTTAAACTGCTACCAGAACATCAACATGTCCTTTTATTGTTACATTAGCTGTAGTACTGTTAAAATGGACAAGATTTAAATCGATTAGCTTAAAAAAATGATTCCAGTCAAACATTCAAATAAGTTACAGTTTAAATAAATGTGTTTTCTATCTATTTAAGCACCATTTGTTTTTGACTTTTTTGTTTATGTGAAAAACATGCAGTGAGGTCAGCGAGTCAACTTGTGTCGACTTGCTGCGTTTGTTTGTCACAAATGCAGCCAAACATGTTAAATGTTTAACATCAGAACTATTTAAAAAAAACAAGCAACAAAAGGCTACATGTGATTTTTCAAAGGGATATCAGCTGCAATTACACACTCCCTTCTCTTAACAAATAAAGCATTAAATGTAACTGGCAGGATGCTAAAACTCACAGCGAGTAGTGCTGCCATGGCGATGATGGAGACCAGGACGAAAGTGAGCTACATGTGGTTTAATTGCAGCTGGTATTGCAACTTTAATATTCAATAATGACTTCACAGCAGGAGATTTTCCTTATATTGAGCAATTCCTACTAAAGATCCAGAATATTCTTGAATTTTCAAAGCGGCATCGAGCAGAAGTTTTTTTTTCTTTTTTTTAAATGTTTTTTTCACTTTTTTTTTTAAACAAAATGTGTTGCTATGCACCTTAAAACAATACTAAAGTTCATAACTACCCAAGTATAAAACTAGAAAACACATCTGTTAATAAAAACTGGTTTGAAGTTATGATATACTGATCTTGTGACCATTTCACCCAATAGAAAGTGTTCTTCGTTAGGTTCTTTCATTTTTGAGAACGTAGTAATCGCTCCTTTACTTTGACTTAACTACTCTGTTTACCCCACGTGCAAGACATTTTTACTAATATACATGCGTCAGTATGTAAAAGTTATTAACATAATTTAACTTGAACACTTTCGAGTGTTATCTTGTCTATAGTTTTGCGAAACACAAGTGTTATTCTTATAAAAGAGGCTGAATTCTCCCCTACACTACGAAAGGTAAAATGTTGTCATATTGCAATTAATCATATTTTTTTTCTCTTTATTATAAAGAACTAGAAAGAGTGCACTTTCTTTAAACCATGAGAAATACACAGTAACGCTATAAAACAGTCATGCCGGAGCTTAAAGTGGAAACGAGACCAGCATTACTCCTGTGGCTCAATTGATGCATCATTAACAACATGTTTCAGTTCGATTTTACTCTTCAATTTTCTTGAGTTACACTACCTTTTTTTTTTCTCTCGATCCATTTAAAAAAAAACAACAACAATCTGGCAGAGGACTCACAGCTACCACAGCCTCAGCCACTCCGGTGAGCACGGCGGGCCGCAGCGAGTGCAGCAGGATCTTGCTCTCCAGCAGGACAAAGTGCAGCAGCGTGGCGCAGTTTTCTGCACCCAGATTCATCAGCAGGGTGCCGTAATCTGCCCCACTGATGGAGGAAAAAGAAAAGAGAATAAAACAACTACATAAACAGAAAAGGGTGGAAAATATGAAAAGGTGCAAGCAATAATCCTACATTTTAGTCTAACATACAGCCTGCAGCTGAATGAACATTTTAGATTTTTACTCCACTGTAAATTCAATTCATCAATCCAAGAATCCTGCTGTGTCGGCCACAGCCTGCTAGCTTCGAGTCCCTTCACTGGTAATACTGGTCTTATGTTTTTCCTCCTGTCTGTTTTACTCTGTGACTGCGTATGCATGTGTCGTACCTGAGGGGTAAGGGCGTGCACACGGGCTGAGACAGTATCAAAGTGTCATGTGCCGAGAGCTGCACAAGAGAAAATGTCAGTATTAGGAAAGTATGAAAATAATTGTCAAAATCACATTTGTGTAGAACAGGTGGTGTGGAGGTACAGCTGGCACCCCGTATACGGAGGCCATTTCCTGTCTGAAAGCCACAGTGCCACAAAACAAAAACTACAAGGAAAAAAAAACTCGTCTTTGTTTTTGGGATCAATAAACTTCATATTATTGATATACATTTCATCTAGAAAACAGAAAATATTGTAGGAATACAATTTGTGCAGCTTTGAAGACAGAATATTGCAACACATGACCTTTATAGGGCATATAAAAGGTATAAAGAAAGTCACTACAATAATAACATTGCTGAAAATGAAAATAAATGAGCCAAAAACGTGTAAATCAAATAGACAAAAACAGAAACTGACAATCAGATTTTATCCCCTAATCTGTCAACATTCCATCCATGGGTGCCATCAGGTCACACCAACAACCCTCTTCAGTGTGGACGTAGTTACTGGAGGAAGAACGCTCACAGTCAGCCACTTTTTACCATTAGTGACGAGTTTACATTAAATGACAGAAGTTATCGAAGCAGTTAGACAGGAAGCTGCTGCAGGGGTTCGTCAGCTATTAATAAGAGCTGATACTTTTAGACTTCAGATGATAACAGGAAGCGTAATGTATTACAGTAAAGTCGGTCCACTTCCTGCTCTTGAAGCGTCCAAACCAATCTACCATGCAACATGCTGAATAGAGATTGACCCGTGATACAGCTGCTGCAGAAGCTAAATTTATATTTGCTGTATCATTCTGCAGTTTGTTTTTAAATCATGTTTTCTGCAGGGCTGTGTGACACATTGCTCTCACTCACACAGTGTGACATCTCCTCGGCTTCCAATATAGATAATCGTTGAACGTTTTCGGGAGAAAGGTCACTCAACGTAACAAATGAATGATTTAACACTCTAAAGCAGGGCTGCTGCTTTCCAACCTGAAACCTTTAGATGCATCACTGCTTCTTTTTTTTATTTTTTTCCCCCTATAAGCTGGAGGACTTTCACTGGTCCATAAAGAGAGATGGGTCAGTAACTTTGTTTGTGAGAAATAAGGAAAACAGTTTTGTTTTAGCATGACATTTTAGGACAGTTATATTTTCAATTAATTCAGAAAGTAGTAAAACATCTGTTCTGAAAGAGAAACTGGGATTAGCCGAGATCAGAATAGGCACATCAGTCTGATTGAAAATATCCGGTGCCTCTCTGCTTGAAGAGCTTCACAAACATAACCGAAGGGGCAAATAGTCCTCTGGATTTCATTCTTAAAAACTTTGTGATACAGGAAGAAAAGCACGTCTGAAGGTCAACAGTGCTGGCTTTTCTTTTCCAGCTATTCCTTGATGACTTGTTCATGACTGAAATCAATGCAAGGAAGCGTCTCACCTGGACGAGGATTCTGGGCCTTTGAGGGGAAGGAAATGACACGTTGTGCATGAAGTGCGAGATGTGCCTACGGAGGAAAACATGGAGACGATAAAAGAATAAATAAAAATGAGCTCTGCTCTGATGTGACTACCAACTCTTAAATAACGCCTGTCAGGAGTCCTACTTTTCAATGGGCAGTGGGTGTGGACCCGAGACCGAGAGCTTGTAGATGAACATCAGGAACTTGCGGAACGACTCGAAGAAGGGCCAGCGGGACAGCAGGCAGATGCATTTGTTGGTGTTTACGGAGCGGTTGGGGATCATCTTCTTCTCCACGGCGGTGAGCAGACCCAGCTGGATCTTCTGCTTCTCGCTCAGGAGATCAACAGGGTACGGCTCGTAGAACTGGATGGCCGATCCGTAAACCTGCCGCGGCGGAAGGGGACGGATTATCAACTAAATGTGGGAATTTTCTCTTTTGGCATTCTTTATTACTGCGTGTCAATCTGCCCCACCTTTTCACCAGAAGAGATGGTTAGGACAAACGTAGAGAAGACCGGCAGAGGGTCGCGGGTGTTCGGCGCCCAGCATTCGATCTTGGAACCCATTGGCAAACAGAAAAGAGGCACAGACTCCGACAGAGGAAAAGATTCATAGTCCTCTTCAGGGTAACGAAAGATTAAACCTGCAGGGGAAAAAAAGGACTTGTAATCCTACGATGCAATAGTAGAGCAGGTCGGACAGGGTTCCCCATTCCCTCACCCGATCCAAAAGAACTTCGCGAAAAGAGAAAACAACATCTTAAAGCTCAAATGTCTTTACTATGAGTCATCAGAACAACTATTCTGGATTGATTTCAGGAAATGACTACTGACTTGGACGACTTCAGTGCTGGGTGAGATGGCATTATGACAAGACACAAACCTTCCTGTGTCAGCATGCAAACACGCAGACAGACCTGCAGGCACTGAGATTCAGGGCGTGGAGGGAAGTGCCGTCGTCTCGGGTGGAATAAACAGATCCTTCACAGGAAGACAGCCGGCCCAGAAAGATAAAGCCCGGACTGCACGGCGCGTTTGTGTCTACGCTCGTTTTTTATACGTGTGTCGCACAATATAACGTTTCAAAGGGCAAGTTGTTCAGGAAGCGTTCAGTCAGTGAAAATGTCACATGAGGCTGAAAACAACAGCGCGAGCTGTGATGAGGAGCTGTGAGAGAAAAACGGTGAAAGTGCTGCTCGCTGGAGCTTTGACACGAAAACATCAGGGAGGCTTAATAATAATAGAATAATAATAGAAAAAGCTGCTCCCTTTTACACTAAACCACATTAAGTTATCGGCAAAATTATGTGCATTGCAAGAAGTACGACGTATTACAAGAAATGTATTTTTGACCAAAAAAAAAGTTTCTTTTGTTTGCATTAAATCCCCAAAAGTTAGGAGTTTAAGGATACGTTAACACAGCAGGTCCTCAATTTTTATTTTTTGCTGAAATGTGCTCATTTTTTGTGCGCAATAGTTGATACTTTTGATCAGACCTAACGCCCCGAAGCGACCTGCGCGGACAGAAGAAGAACGTAGACGTCACACGGCAGCGCACAGTTTATGGATGTAATAATAAGACTGTGGATCAATTCTGAAGCAGAGCAGTGAGAGTCAATGAACCGTAAAGAGACAAAGGAAGCTAATAAAAAAAGAGTCGCAGCTGATGGCAACAACATTTTGTGACGCATTGACTCAAATCCAGGAGGGTGGGATTATGGAGCGAGGAGCTTCACAGACAGACTATAATCTTCAGCCATCGTTTACATCCGAGTTCACTGCGTCTGGCTTATTCTGGTGCAGAATGTTGATGCATCTTGTGTCTCATGTCGATGACAAAAAAGACAGATTAAATGCAACAAGACCGTTCAGACTGGAGACACTTGGCGCCACAAATCTGATTCTTTCGAGGTGAAAAGATCAGAATTGCTGCTGTAGAATACAGGCTGTGTTTCCCTGCTGTGGGAACGTCTATTGAGAGTTAGTTTAATAAAAATGTTTACAGGTTTGAACAATTAGGAATCCCACACTTTACCCGACTCCAAAGCAACCTTATAATCACTACAAACAAGAGCATTAACTCCTGCAGACATATTGCCTCAAACTGAATCTGAGAGATCATAACTACTCACCTGCTTTGTAACTTATAGAGTTGGACGCCGACACCGACTTCTTGTAACACAGGAACACGTTGGAGCCCCACTGAAAGAATTTAAAAGCGGAGTTTCCTCCGTCAGTTCATTCGAGACTTGGTCGGAGAAACGGTCGGCTGGGCGAGAAGCGCTCGTGGCCCACCATGCCGCAGTTCAGGTTCCTGTCCACTTTGCAGAAGGTGTGCGGCGGCGTCTCGCCCTTGCTGCTGATGATCACGCAGATGTCCGTCACCGCCAGGGAATTCTGAGGCTGGACCGGAGGGGCGCGGCGCAAAGTGACGAAGATGCGCTGCGAGTTGGCGGAGCTGTTGTTGACGTTGGCGCAGCGTCCGTACGGCGTGGCCTGGACGACCTCGCAGCCCTGGATCAGACGGTCCTTGCCCTCATACAGCACTCTGCAGTAATCGAAATCAGAAAGATGCTTGTGAGCAAGAGGAACAAGCAGCAAACGGCGTTGACCGCCACACCACTGACAAATGGGCACTGGGGTTTTTATGAAGAGCAGAGGCAAGTTCACAAGAAATTTTGCAAGAAAGCCTAAAGACTAAACTTGATATTTTACACTGGATTCAGCATCTTTACATGCCAATTAATGTAGTTAGTTTGTTTCCTGACTCTGTGATTTAAGACATTTTCCCACCGACTTGGGACGGTTAATAGATCCTCACATCCTGCTCATAACAGAACAAAAACTTTAACACCTCCAGCCCAAATATTGTGCTTTAATCCATCTTACATGCAGTCAGGAAAGCAATCAGAGCCCCACTGTGTTAGATATTTCACATGACTGGAGGGCTTCTATAGCGCCAGGCTTCACGTCTTCTCCTTCCATCTGGACAATACCGAGTGGGAGGCCAGAAGATCCTACAGCATCCCCTCTTACACCAAGACTAAAACATACTCTTTTTTTGTCATCGTAAGCCGGCGTGAAAGCCAGCCTTGGCAGACATAAAGGTCCTGAAACGCCCCATTCATCCTGAAAAGACTGCAGGACGAACCTAAAGAGGCCAGGAAGGAACAGTTGCCAACAAATTCTCATTTAGGCAACAAAAATGTGCTTCTAATGGGGAACGGCAGAGCGGGATGCTCCAGAGCCCCGGGGCTGCGAACGCTTCCCTCAAAGCAGAGGTAGCAGACGGAGGAATGAATGATTCATCGTCTGCAAAATTTAATTAAACTCTTTTAAGGAAGAACTAGACTGTTTAACAATTGTCAGCTATAAAGACTATAAAAAGTAAATCAAAGCAATGAAAAGAGTATTAGTTTTTGTCTGTATGCAGCTTCCTCCCCCTGAGAACTCAAATTTTCCTTCCAGCTTTCTCTGCCCAACATTTTCTCTTTGTTTGATTAAATTATGTCTGGTGCCACCAAGAGGGCCACAAATCACACTGTAGTTTATTATTCTTTTAAATTCCAAATGTTCAGGGGGTAAAAAAAAAAATGTTTCCAAAAGGATGTGCAAACTATCACTACTGCAGTTTCATGGATCAGACAAACTCATTCCTCAGCTAATTCAACTGAGAGAAATGAGATAAAAACAAAAAAAAAATTGAGATCAGGCCAACACAACACTCATTTTTACATTGCGTTTATAATTTAAGGCCAAAGTGTAGAAATTCAAAACAAATGAGTGACTCTGATCAAGACGCCTTTTTAGCTGTCAATTGTCTGTCAGAACATTTGAAATGAACATGAAAGACAGTTTTCAGTTGCAAAAAAGAAATACAAATAAAGATGTGATTTCAAATAACATAAACTAACCAATGATTCTGTTGCAACACTTATATTTTCTAACATATATAGAGTAAAATCCAACCCCATAAAATGAACATACTTTAGGGATCTCAACAAAACAGACAGCTGTTACTTTCTCAGGCCACAGAGCATCTACTTGAAATTACAACTAAAGATTCAAGAGCAAAAATGTGTCAAGAGCAAAAATACCCTGACGTGCTAATGGCAGAGCTAATTTTTCATTTAGCAATCTAATATTTTTGCTAACTTTGAAAAGATTTAGCGCACTTAGCTTCTCCTAAATTAAGCGCTTTAGCTTCCACTAAATACCTTGCTGGTGTTCGGATTGTGCTAGTGGAGCTAATGTTTATGATTACTGCTCAAACAATGTTTAGTTAACGGTGCCCAGCACTGGTGATTCACCATGCTTACAAACTCAAAGTGGCTTCAAACACAAACAATCAACGATTGAGAATTTTTTTCTTCGATGAAATAGGCTTAGTTAAAATTTAAATAATTTTTTAAACAAGCTTAAATTCAGTTAATTCACATTCCTTGGGGAAGTCGACGTCGTTTTATTTTATATCCCAACAGCATTAAATCCTGCAAAGGATTTACCAACATTTCCAGATAATCCCTAAACTATGGCTTTGATGAGAGTGGCTACCACTGAACACAAGTATCTACACATTCTTTAAGTGTTATTTTGGATATTTAATTAGACTGTTTTATTAATGCACTTGGATATAAGCACAGCGATATTCCACATGTGTTAAAATGTTATGCTTGCAACCAAAACGGCTGCTTTCTCCTGCAGTGTTATTTAAAAATAACAAAATAGCTATGCAGTTGCTTGATTTGGGAAGTTACTGGAAAGCAAAGACAGACAAAAAAAACTTGCTGGCACCCTGCTGGTTTCCCTGGAAAAGGCAGGGAAACCACAGTGTCATGACTACAGTGTGGTAGACTACTCTACTTCCTGAAACAGCTTTCTACTGACAAACAATAATCACCTTTATCAAATCAGTCACAGGTTCATTCTCTCCACTGAAAACGTGAAGTATCTGCATGTGCTTCGATTTATTTTCCAACCCAACTCTACACGGCAAATAAGACTGAGTAATTTCTGAAAGCACTGCTGGTCTTTAATGTTTGGCTTGCAGCACCACCTGCCCTCAGGCAGAGTAAATTCAGAGACGACTGGAAGTACGTCTTAGCTTTACGAGGTGAAGGGAAGTCGGAAATGTCAGAATGACTGAGCCCCATGACAGCATCTCCAAACTGGAAACCCCAGTTTTTGTTAGCGGGACAAACAAAACGTAAGGTGTGGAGAACTTGGGACGCCTCAGGCTGTTGTATTGTTGTTCTGAATGAAGCCCATTGACATACATGTACTGGATGCTGAGATTGATGAGGTATTTAAGATTGAAAAGGCAGATTACATGTCTTCTCCTTTGTAGGAGGAAATCCATATTTACTCAGGTGATGAGGTTGAGCATAAAGTCCCCTAAAAGAAAGGGCAGATGAACAGAGAGAGGCAGAGAGAGGGGTGCGGCTGCGAAAGAAAAACCTTTGATGAAATCGGAAGGACGTATTAACCGAACCACAACACTTTCACCTGCAGCTGAAAAAACTGCTCTTCTGAATGTGATCTGCGATTCATTGTCAATCTTCCCCCACAATATGAAACTCGTGACTCACTTTGATTTTCTTTATAAAGAGAGTAAAGCAAAATAAGATATTTCAAACTGATAAACAACTCCAAACGCTCCTGTGTGAACAGATGATGAACTATCTCCAAATTTTAGTGTTTATTTGCAAAAAGATATTTAGGAATTTTGCATCTTTCCCCGTGTCGAAGTGCTCAAACCCCTGGAGTTTTTCACACGTCGTCATGTTACAACAACAAATCTTCGTGTATTTTGGGGTGTTTTTTTATGGGACTGCTTCACACAAAGTAACATAAAATTATGCTACTTTATGTGGATGCAGGGTGGATACTTTGTAAAAACCACATTTCAAGTGTTTTGGGATTTGTTTACGCGTCACTTTGCAGGTCCTTTGTTCTTTGGAGTAAGTTGGACGGATGCAGAGTCTCTGTGAAGCTTAATTTTTCCAAATCTCGCTGCATATTTTCAGGTGGATTTTGGTCTGGGCCATTCTGATAGAAATACACTTTGATCTCCAACTGCTTCTGTCCCAGAGATTTTTCTCCATGCTACGTTTCCTTTGCAGGAACAAAGAGTCAAATCTCAATAAACTAAATTAGAATTTGTGGTTGTAACATGAGAATGTGAAAAAAAAAAAGTTAGCGAGGTATGAATTCCTTATGATTGACGCTGCACATATATGAACTTTCTAGGAGCTTCCGACACATTTCCGACTCACCCTATGTCAATGAGCGGCGGTTTCCCCCGGCCCCTTTTGTAGCAAAGGAACAGCTCTGGACTCTTAAGGCTGCCGTGGTTGAGGTTGGCCGGCTGGCCGCTGTAGGTGTTCTCGATGCAGGTGAAGCCCTCCGGGACGGTTTCACCGGCGGACCTGTTGATGACAGCCAGGTCGGTGATGGGCGCCTTCGGCCCGCCGGACTTGGTTTCCGACAGGTCCTGCTCCAGGGGCGTGGACTTGTCGGTCAGGCCTGCCACCACAAAGTAGTCGGTCACACGGTGACCCTTGTCCTCGATCATGGCTGGGCGTACCTGAGGATTGAGAATCGGAAAATTAACTGGGTGGGGGGGGGGAATCAACGCAGAGGTGTTTTTGCCCTTCTAATGAGATGAAACCTCCTCTGCCACAATCTCAGGAAATATTTGAATGTGTATTTTACATCCTAATCTGGGTAAAGTTGCGTGCGTATCATGCTGCAGTCCATTCATCTCCATAAACACTAGGGCTGTGTAATAATATGGATTTTTCGATATATATCAATATTTTCTTTCCTAGAAAAAAATCTATATTCATCCACAAGTATCGTAACATCCAACCTTGCTCACTCACTGCTTGCTTTGCCAGGAGAGTGATTAGGTCATCAGGCTTAGAGTGATTCCTTCATATGTAAAGAGTCATGGTTAAAAAGGTATCAAACTATTCAGAGTAGGAACTTGGTTCACTTTATTTACTTTACTAATGCATGTCAGCTACAGTTTGGACTGTTTCA